>QRFJ01006612.1:0-26728 GCA_006176705.1 Cocos nucifera
TCAACTCCACAGATAATGTGGCAGACCCACTTACAAAGCCGTTGAGACAATAAAAGATCGAAGCCCACCTTGAGAAGATGGGACTTAGACTTGTAGCCAATTGGCTTTAGGACAAGTGGGAGATTGTTAGATATATGTGCCCTAGAAGCCAGAATTGGCTGACACTTGTAATACACTTCTAGGGGCAAAATTATAATTTTGACTAATATCAATAAAATGGATTATTTTCTATCACATATGTGTATTTAGTGTCTGTGATACATCCTTTGAGTTAATGGTAATGATAATTCATATTTTCAAGAGTTGAAAATTTAAGACATGAATAATCATTGTTAACTCATAAAATGCTCTCGACCATAGGATCATCACGAGGATGGTGATTGATCCGAAAGGTTGGTGTACAATCGCTTCTCTTTAGTAGATGAGTCTTGAGTCTATGGTGTGGAGACACCGGAGCGAGAGTATAGGTACTCATTAGAGAACGAGGGCACTGAGCGTGACCACCTCGAGTAGTCATTAGGAGTCTACCTTCTCGTCAATGACTGACTCGATGCTGCAGTAGTGTGTCTGGTTCTTTGACCTGAGGTGCATCGGTAGTTCACCTTGAGGGTGTTATAGTTTGACTACACCATTACTCGATCTCCTAGCCATATGGAAATCCTGAGGTGTATGTTGGCTATAGCATGTTCATTGTAGGAACTGGATTGCATCAAGATGGAATCTATCTACCTCGGTGGTAGAGGAGCAGCCCTATGATAATCATGAGAATCAAGTTCAGAAGTCCATGGCCATGGAAGAGTGAAATAATAGAAAGAGTTTCTATTTAGATTTTCACATTGGACTCGAATCGAATGATTACATCATATGATAGAAACTAGGGTTTGACGAGTTCACCTTAACCCTAATCTGATCGAGGCTCAAGATAGAAGAACTTAATCACACAGGTAGCTGCACCAAGAGGTTCGCATTCAGCTCTGATGGGTTGCCACCATATACTGCTAGGTGTCACTGGTGGATTTTGGGAGCAATTAGAATGATTTAGATGATCGATCATTCTAGCTGTTCGAATCAGAAGAGTTCTGATCCATCGAAAGGAGTTTCGATGATGTCGATGATAGAGATCATGACATATCCCATTACCATACAGAACTGAACCTAATTGGGTCACACAAACAAGGATTTTGAATCTGGTGATCATCAATTGAACTGATCTAGTTCAATTGATCTGAATGAGATTCAATTAGGTTCAAGAAAATCGTGCTAGCACTCGATTGAACCTAACGTTCTTCTTTTGCTATCATAAATAAGTTATCCTGACTGAGCCAAAGGAGTTTGTACTCAATTAGAGGCCTTCATATGGTCTGACTGGAGGTTGTTCAACTCAGAAAAGGTTGTCTTATTTTGTAAGACATTACCTACCATTTTTGGTCACCTACCATTTCTTGTTCTTTGACTTTGGTCAAAAGTCTACCTTTGACTAGTCAAATATTGACCATTGACACTTTGACTTCTGTCCATGTGTCACGCACCTATTAGAGAGCTGGTAGGGGCCTATCCCTATTGGATAGGGACTCCATCTTCTTTTTGAATTTTAATTAGAGTTCTCCTAAGAACCAACTTTGACTGAACTTAGGCACCCTCTAAGGAGGAATCCAGGGGACTCTATTCCCACCAATCAGATTTAGATCTGATTTCACAAAGAGTTGTGATTGATTGGGAAGAAGAGGAGTTGGATCACGCTTAGTCTATAAATAAGACCCTGCGCCCAACTCAAAATAAGATTGAATCACAATTCTCCATGCCCCAAGGCTGCCTCTCCCCTCTTCCTCCATGCCAAACCCACCTTCTCCCTCTCCTCTCCATGTCCAAAAGAGTTTTGGAGCTTGGTTGGTGCGATCCAGATCAAAGAAAGGCGACTGAAAGCTAGAAGGCTGCACTGCTGCATAGGACAACTGCTGATCTTCGAAAAAAGTTTTGAAGATCCTTCAGATCAGATCTAGATCTGATTTTTGGAGATATGATAGAGAAGAAGAGGATCTCTAGATCCAGTTCGAGTAGATATCGATAGAGGCCAAGCACTTACGTGGCTAGATCCAGAACCTTCCACTGCTTACAGGATCATCAACAGATAATAGGATTACCCACTTCAAGGTAAATTAAATTTGATTTAATTTATCTAATTTTATTTTAATTTTTAAAATAATAATAATCAAATCTAAAATATCTTAGATCTGATCTAGATCAAAGAAAAAAATTTTGAAATATATCTCTTGATCTGATCTAATCTGAATGATCCTGGTCCGGAGAATCAGGATTTTTCTTCATGGATCGATCGTCGAAGAGAGATCAACACAGTATTAGCATGCTATGCTGATTTCCTGCATCAGGATCTCTGATCGTGTTCATGGGTTCATGTGGATGACTCCAAGAGGTCGAATACGTATGCAGCTCATGACTTCATCCTCAAGTCCGGATCAGCAAGTTAGAACGTCTAACTTGCTTAGATAATAGATCTGATCTATTAACTTCATACCTGCATTTGATGTAGTATAGATCTAGATTGATTTGATCAATCTTTTTTTTCTTATTTGATTTTAATTTTTGATTTAATATCATGTCTTGATTATGTAATAGATCTAAGATCTAGATATTTATATATTTTTTTAAATAAATATTTAATTTATTTAAGTCTTTCGCTGCATGATCTTGAAAAAGTTTCAAGATCTATCCATAAAATTCTATATCTGATTCCTTTAGCTCATGCATTCAATCTCCTCAGATGTACTAGGGCATATCTTGTTGGAGAGATGAATGCTATATCTAAAGGATACTAGACCTCTTTTGAAGTTTTTCATGCTAAACCTCTTTAGCACCTTCTCTATGTACATCTTCTATGAAAGTCCTAGCATCCTATTTAGTCTGTCTCTATAGATCTTAATTTCTAATATAAAGAATACTTTTCCTAGATCTTTTATAGAGAACTTCTTTGATAACCATATTTTTACCATGGTCAACATGAAAATATCATTTTCAATCTAGAGGATGTCATCCACGTACAGTACAAAGAAGATAACAGTGCTCTGATCTTTTTGAATACACATGGCTCCTTCTCATTTTTTATGAAACTAAATAATTTGATCACATCATTAAAATGAGTATTCCAGCTCTGAGATACTTACTTAAGTCCATATATGGACCTTTATAGCTTATAAATATTGTGATCACTATCATTGGATGTGAAACCAAATGATTGTTCCATATAGATATCTTCCTTAAAATTTTTATTTAAGAATGTTATTTTTATGTCCATCTACCATATTTCATAATCGAAATAGGCTCTTCCTCAAAATATTCATTTAAGAATACTATTTTTACGTCCATCTACCATATTTCATAATTGAAATAGGCTGCAACAATAAGTAATGTGTGGATAGATTTTAGCATGGCTACTGATGGAAAGGTATCCCGATAGTCAATGCCTTCATGTTGACTATATCTTTTTGCTACTAGCCTAGCTTTGAATGTCTCCATATTTTTCTCTGCACTTATCTTTTTCTTGTAGATCCATTTACAATCAATAGATACTATACCTTCAGATGGATCTACCAAAGTCTAGACTTGGTTTAAGCACATTGAGTCAATTTCTGACTTCATTGCCTCTAACCACTTCTCGGAGTAGATATTTAATATTGTATCATCATAGATCTTGGGATCATCACCATGAACCTCATTTCTCATGAGAAATATTTTTTCAACATTCTCTAAAATAGTACCTAAGTATCTTTCAAGAGGATGAAAAATTCTAGTTGATTTTTTAGGTGGAGGAGGTAGTGTATGAACTAGCTCTAATTGATTGGATTCCATAAGTTCCTTAGCTCGTTGCTCTTTAGAGACCTTCTCCTCAAGCCTATTTTGTCTTTCGATGCCACCATCTTAAATAAACTATTTTTTATGAAAAATGGCGTGTTGACTCATAATCACATTATAGTCTTTTGAAAGGTAGAAATAATATCCTAATACTCTTTAAGATATCCTATGAACCAAGCTCTAAAGGACCTAGACTCTAATTTATCCGCCTGCTATCTCTTGACAAGAGCCGGACAATCCCAAATTCTGAGGTAACTCAGACTTGGTTTCTTACCATGCCATATCTCATACGATGTGGTAGAAATAATTTTAGAAAAAATTCTATTTAGTAAGTAAATCACTATCATTAGACTATATCCCCAAAAAAAGTCAGAAAGATCTATGAAGCTCATCATGGATCGGACCATATCTAATAGGATCTAGTTTCTCCATTCTGAAATTTTGTTGAGTTGAGATATTCTAGGTGGAGTCCATTAAGAGACTATACCATTATCTTTAACATAGTCTAGAAATTTTTGACTAAGGTATTCATCTCATTGATCTAATCGAAGAACCTTAATAGACTTTCTGGTTTGTTTTTCTATTTCGAGTCTGAACTTCTTGAACTTTTCAAAGACTTCAAACTTGTATCTCATTAAGTACATATACCCATACCATGATAGATCATCGATAAAGATAATGAAGTAGACATAATTGTCTCTAGCCGGTACATTAAATAGGCTACACACATCTGTATGTACTAGGACAAGTAGGTTTGTGGCCCTTTTTCCATGTCCTACAAAAGAAAGCTTGGTCATTTTATCTTGAAGGCATGATTCATAAATCGGATATGACTCAGAAGTCAACAGACTCATAAGTCTGGATTTTTTTAATTTGTTAATCCTATCTTTTGCTATATGACCTAATCTAAAGTGCCATAGGTACCTATCATTTTGACTATCCTTAGGTCACTTAGATCCTATGGCATTCACATTTTGCTCGAAATTTAATACAGATACATCAATATGCAACTGACCGAGATCACTAATTAAGAAACTACTTGTAATTTTATTTCTTTCAAAAAGAATAGTATAGTGGTCTTTAAGAAAACTAATTACATAGTCTTCTTGTGCTAAACAAAAAATAGAAATCAAATTTCTACTTGCTGCAGGTACATAACAATAATCTCTAAGAACTAAATCTAATCCTGTTGGTAGTCGAAGAGTGTAGGTTCCTACGGCTATAATAGTAACTCTTGCTCCATTTTTGACATGCAAGATCATCTCACCATCCCTCAGCCTTCTACTCTTCTCAAGATCCTGCATAGAAGTGCACAAGTGAGCACTAGAACCAGAATCAAGCATCCAACTGGATGCAAAAGAAATCATAAGGTTAGATTCTATTATGAGCATACCTCCAAAAGGACCTACCTCCTTCTTGTTCTTTAGGCTGGCTAGGTATAAAGGATAGTTCCATTTTCAATGGCCGTCGGTATTGTAGTGAAAATATTTTTCTTTATTTGCAGCCTTCTTCTTTGATTCTTCCTTTTTCTTCTTCCTACCATGCACCTTCTGCTTCTTCATAGACTTCTTCTTCTTTCCAAAGAACTTTCTCTGGAAAAAAGTCCACTCTACAGCAAGAACTGAGCCTTTAAAATCTTTCATAAAAAGCTCAACAGTGACCAACATATTCATCAATTTGGTCAAGATACATTGCATTTTATGCATATAGAAGTCCATGATAAACTGACCATATGCATCAGTCAAGGATTGCAGGATCACATCAATCTACAAATCCCTATCCATCTTGATATCGAGCTTCTCAAGCTCCTCAAGGTTCTTGATCATTGTCAAATAATGATTTTGGATGGACTGGCCATCATGCATCTGAGTTTTAAAAAATCTATGGAAGACTTCATACCTAGCTGCATGACTTTGCTCACCAAACAACTCCTGTAGGTGAGCCAACATCTATCGGATAGTTATGATATTTTCATGTTGGCGCTGTAGCTCATCAGACATAGCACCAAGCATGTAGTACCTTACCTTATTATCGTTATCCATCCACTTTTCTAGAGATGCTCTCTGATCAGCGATTGGATGGGCTGATAAAGTGGATGGATCTTGGTGCAATACATAAGACCGCTTCTTAAAATCCAAAATAATTTTGTAACTTCTAAGCCAATCTTTAAAATTTGGTCCAATCAGTCTATGGGTATCTAGAATTCGGGCTAGTGGGTTGGATGCAGATATTTTCATGTAAAGAATTAAAGTTTATAGTTAGATTTTATAATTAGACTTGATCAATTTATTTAAAAATTTTATTTTTAATTAAATTAGATTTTTACTATTTACTCAGATCCCTATACTCTCTTGGCAAAGATGTGAAAATCTTCACGATCATAGATTTCTAGTGGATGGTGCGGTCCCATCGACTAGCTCAACACCTCATCCAATAGTTATTGGTGATGGATCAGTCGATGAGTAGGCAACTCTTATCCAATGATTTTCTAATCATGGTGCACCAAATCAGGTCTCTAATTCATGAAGCTTACCATATTCAAAATATTGCTCCACTCCTTAGTTAAGTCAGATCAATCATTTGCATGAATTGGATTTATGATTAGGTCACTTACCTTATTCAAAATATTGAGCCCAATCCATCCTCCAACACGTAGCATCCAATGCCTAATAGATATGGTTGTATCTTTTCGGTGTAACTGAACCACTATAACTAGTCAAGAACAATCAACCCCAGGAAGGGCCCGTATATCTACAATAATGAAAGATCTATGACTTAATATTTTCTTAGAAAGAATTGATTTAGGTCTCTTTAATTTGACTTGACTTAGTCATAATAATTATAACTAACCTAGTATCATGGGTTAGCTCGAATCGTTAGCTATCCCAAATTAGAACTGGATCGACCCAAATGACCAGGTAAGTAAGATCGGTAGAAGGGATATGCCATTAACTCAATAAGAACACATTTAGGTTGAGTAGCTTCCAATTAAAAATTAGTTGATCATATCTGCTAAACTTATCTTAGACACCAAATTATCGAACTAGAATCAATCGGATTAGCCACAATCCAAGCTCGAATTGTATAGCCAAATTATATCTTGACTTGGTCGACCACATGTGGTTGTGAGTCGACCTTGATTTAGACTTAATTTTATTTAGCTGGTGAATTCTAAGCACTCTTGATCCCACCTAACTAACTCTTGATTCGGTTTGATCAACTGCTAAACCTAATTGAGCTACCCAAGTTTGAATCCAAATTTATGAAAATATCTTAGATTTAAAAATTTATAATTTTTAGATCTAACTGGTTTCATAATCTTAATTTTTATTAAGTTTGGGTTCATAAATAAAATATGTATCAAAATTTTTAGGATCTAGGGTTTTGTAGATAAGTAAGTTCTGATTCCTAATTAAGGATGAATGAGTAGCACCCCTACATGCCATAAGAGCACCCCATCGAATGGAATGAGAGGGCCTTTAAATCCTACTTTGCTTTTATGATCGGATGGCAAAAGAGAATGCCTTAATCAAAAATTTAATTTTTACTACAAAACTAGTTAGATCTATATCATATATTACATATATAATTAATGATCTAATCTATACATGCATTGCATATATCTCATGTATCAATAATTAAATTAAATATGTATATTTTTAGATCTGATATATCTCATATAATATCTAAAAAATAGAATTTTAATGATCTCATCAAATAAATTCTATTCTAGATAATGCATAAAATAATTCTATAACTAGTCTAGACATGCATCTGTCATATCTTATATGATAAATTTAATCTTAATTTTTGGTTTTTAGATCTGATTATAACTTTTGTAACATAAAAAAAATAGAAATAAAAAAGATCTAAAAATATATTTTAATCATATCAAAAGAAAGAATATACTAGACTACACATAGAATAATTCTACAATCTAGTCTAGTCATGCATCTCATACATTATTAATCTATAAAATAAAATTTTTATTTTTTATTTTATATTTGATTATATCTGATGTGATATCTAAAATTACTAATATCAAATCATAAAATAAAATAAAAATTAGATTGAAGCTAGATATGAAGAACTGCTAACACAGCTATAATACTAGTTGAAGAAAAATCCTAATTTTCCGCCATAGGATCGATCTAATCCTATTAGATCTGTAGAAAAATTTTAAAAAAATTTTATAAAAAAATTGATCAGATCTGAGAGTTCTCCAATCTGATTCTAATGATCTAACATTAAAAATTAAAAATTAAAATAAAATAGGAACATCAAATGTTACCTATTCAGGATAGACTATTATCCTGATGATGATCTATGCAAGTCTGAGGTCTTGGATCAAGCCACATATGTGCTTGGCCTCTACCAGAGTTTACTCAGATTGGATCTAGACATGCTCTTCTTCTGAATCTAATCTCTAAAAATTAGATCTAAATCTGATTTGTAAAGTCTTCAAACGAACTTTGAAGGCAGCACCCTGTCTCTTGATCTAAATCACCCTATCTCGGTCTTTTTTCAGCTTTCTTTAACTTTTGATGGCTGAAACTCCACCAAATCTAGCATGGACATGGAGAAGAGAGGGAGGAGCTTTAGAGGTGGCATGGAGAAGGATTTCGTAGCAGCATATGGGCATGGAAAAGCAAAGGTATGAAATCCTAGGGTGCAGGGTCTTTAAATAGACTCCTGCACCAACCCAAGAGTCCAAAATCATCAGGCAACTTGTTTGCCTAATTTATTTAAACCTACCAGTTTCTCCATGTTAAACATCAGATCTGATCTAATGTTTGTCGCCCAATAATCCCCTAAAAATGTCGCACACAATAGATAGGAAGAGATGGAGAAAGTTCAATGTTCAATGGACTCTTCCTTCTCTCCTAGAATTTGATCTTCCATCAAACTCTTTGACTGGTCAAATATGAAATTTGACCAAGTCAAAACTTATCCATATGGGGTTCATGTCTAGAGGGATGTGCACCCTCTCCATGCTGTACAAAACATCTAGAGGCATGCATCCCTAGAAATTCTTCAGGAGGTGCATGCCTCTTGTCCCTTCTTTCTTACATCAGGGTCAACCTTTGACCCTTGTTTGAAATAAGAAATGGCAGGTGACAGAAATTGGCAGGTGTTATCTTAAATTCATCTGATGAATTAAGATAATTCTTTTCTAACTTGGACAAGCTCCAGTCAGACTAGCATAGGGTTTTTGAGTAAGTCAAACTCATTTGAGATGAATCAAAAAGATCACTGAAGGAGAATGTTAGGCTTAATCATGTGCTAGCATGATTTTCTTGAACCTAATCAAATTTAATCCAAATTAATCAAACTAGGTTAGCCTAATTGATCACATCTAGATCTAAATCCTTGTTTATATGATCTAGTTAGGTTCAGTTCTGTATGGTAATGAAATATATCGAGATTTCTATCAACGACATCATTGAAACACCTTTCGATGGATCAGAATTTTTTTAATTTACATAATTAGAATGATAGATTATCAAGATCATTCTAATTGCTCTCAAAATTCATCAATAATTTTTAGTAGTATATGATGGCAATCCATCAGAACTGAAAGCGAACCTCTCAATGCAGCTACCTATGTGATTGGATTCTTCTATCTTAAGCTCCGACAAGATTAGAGTTAAGGTGAACTCATCAAACCAAACATCCTATCATATGAATAGATCATTTGATTCGAGTTAGATGTAAAATCCTAATAGAATTTTTTTTTTTATTATTTCACTTTGCCATGGGCATGGGCTTAAGGACTCAATCTTATGATCATCATAGGACTACTCCTCATCTACTGAGGTAGATAGATTCTCTATTGATGCAATCCAATTTCTATAATGGATATGCTATAGCCAAGATATATTTTAGGATTTTGAATGGCTAGGAGACCGAGTTATGGTGTAGTCAAACTCTAACACCCTCAAGATGAACTATTGATGCACCTCAGATCAAAAAACCAGTCACACCACTGTAGCATCGAGCTAGTTATCAACGAGAAGATAGACTCCATTATGATTGCTCGAGGTGATCACATTTAGTTTTCTCATTCTCTAATAAGTATAAGTACTCTCACTCCAATATCTCTATACCATAGACTCAAGACTGATCAATTCTAAAAAAATGATCATACACCAATCTTTCAAATCGATCATCATCCTCATATGATCCTAGGTCGAGAGCAATTTATGAGTTAATTATGAAAATTTATATCTTAAATTTTTAACTCTTGAAAATATGAATTATCATTACAATTAACTCAAAGAATGTATCACAGATACTATATACACAATGTGATAAAATAAAATAATTTTTTATTAATTTTAAGTTAAAATTAAAAAATTATACTTAGAAGTGTATTACAAGTGTCAGCCAATCTGACTTCTAAGATATATATCTAACACCCGGTGTGTGCTCCTATTTATAATCTACGTAGAGGTGCATCCACTAATTTCTCGCACCCTCTCCCTAGGCATTTCTCACGTCCAATCAGAGATCTCATGCCACTCTGAATTTTACATCACGTGGAATTACATAGAATTATTTTCAAGAGACTCTTCGCACAGAAGGACTCTTCGAAATAATTCTATATTATTTTTTTGAAGTAATGCGATGCTTCAATTAGGTGGTGCCAATATTCAAGGGTTTAGATCTGATGAAAAGACCATCCAATGGCCTTTATTTTATGTGCCAAATCAGATAAGGGGTGTGGGAATTTCAAAGTCTTGAACCACTTTGACTTGGTCCAAGAGGTGCCTATTCAAACGAGGAGTTGGCTGGGAGTCTTCCCTTATCCAAATTTTATTTAAACACCAAAGTGTTTAATTTTTAGGACTCTTCTACACCCTTCTAAGATCAGAAATACACATCACAAATTTTTTTTATGTGACATAAGAAATGGATAAGGCTTTAAAAGGTTGGCGTCAACAATCCATGCACCAAAAATTTTTTAGCACATACATCAAATCCCACGTGCCAAGAGAGAGATTCCTTGGCACATGAGACTCAGATATGAGATGCCCAAATCCCTGGTCATCTAGCCAAGGATCAACCCAATTAAGGATTAAATTTAATTTCACTTAAATTAGATCTAATTTGCCCAAATCGGCATCCAATTCGAATCCGATTCGAATCTAGGTGCTAGGATGCAATCTTCTCTTATTAGGAGTGATCGATTCCTTGCTGACTTACTCACAACCTTCATATACAATGCACCATATGCAGAACATTCTGTATATGACTAAGTCATGAATGGGTATGAAATAAAATATAGATTCATGCATACAAGATTCCATAACAGTCTCAGATCAAAGGATTACATACACAACTTTTACTATGAGAACCATCTATTGATATATAGATAAGACTCTATTAGATATTCTTAAGTTGGATCAATTCAGTAAACTTATTTTCTTATAAGCATCCACATCCTTGTATTAGTATCAAATACAAATGATTGTAAAATCAATCATGCTCTCCATCGAGCATATATAGGATGTGCTAGTCTTTCCGAAAATATTGATCCCCAACTCAATGTTTGATCGATCAGGAATATTTAAGATTAAGATTTTAGATCTCATTGGTATGATCTCATCATAGCCCTAAAATCATAGTTCTTATCTATTGGGTTCATCATAATCATAAATGAACAATTAAGACACAGTATATGATGAAATAAATGTCTTTATTGATTTAAAATATCATTACATGAGTCCATAAGATAAAAGAGTAATCCATCAAAATATATATTTTGATTAGCTTGTCGGGCATATTCCTTTTAGATTGCACCAATATGCTTATGCTTGGCCAAAGCCATTTGCTTCAATCAACAGATGAATCTGACAAGTACTCCTTGATGTTCTTTAATCTCACAACCACCTCTTCCATCAATATTCTCTCTTTGGGCAATTCTTTGGAGCATAGCAAGCCCAACTCCAGGAGGGATGAAAGGCATAAATGCTTTCCGCTCAAGTCTTCCTTCAGCTGTTCATTGGAAAAGGCATTGCCAGCGGTACTAGCTGCTTCGACTCTTAGAAGGTTGCCGTCCACAACATTCAACACTGCTGAAGGAAATGCCTGATTCACCCATTGTCTTAAGCTCATCTCCCCAGCAAACATCGCATCGGTGGGCTTCTTTCTTGTAAAGGTTTCTAGCAATAGTATCCCGTAGCTATAAACATCGCTCCTTCTTGAGACTTTCCCATTTAATCCATACTCTGTCAAACAATAGAACGCATCCAAAATTGAATGTTAGTCGTAAGGTCTTTTCTTTTGCCCTAGTGGTGTGTGAAGCAATTATAGTTGAAAGGAGTTTTTGTTATTGCTCAGTGATGTTTTATTGTTGGAAGTCTAGCACACTGCTAGAACTGTGGTTAGAAATTTGTGTACCTGGAGCCATGTAGCCCATCGTCCCAGGTGCGGTTGTACATGCTACAGACCTGCTAATGCTATGAAGCAGCTTGGCGATGCCAAAGTCAGAAACATGAGCCACCATTTCTTCATCGAGTAATACATTGCTTGGCTTGAGATCGCAGTGTAGCACGACCTCTAAGTGGTGGTGGTGAAGGTACTCCATCGCCATTGCCACATCCAGCATAACGTTTATTCTCTGCATGAAGCTCAAGCAATAATTGTAGGAGTACAGCCATCTCTCAAGGCTGCCATTTGGCATGTACTGGAGAACCAAAGCCTTGAAGTCCAAGTTAGATGTGGCGTTGAGTATCTTGACAAGGTTCCGGTGCCGAGCCATGCGCAATGCTCGGCATTCTGTGTGAAAACTTTCAGAGGCTCCTTCAGTTTGCAAGTTTAGAACTTTTATAGCTACAAGCGACCCATCATCTAGTTGTCCCTTGAACACTGATCCGAAACTCCCCGTTCCCAATAGGTTGGCCTCATTGAAATTGCCGGTAGCACGGCTGAGTTCATGGTAGGAAATCAATCTATGGTCAGGCAAGGGTACCGTGTCAGCTGGGGTTGCGGTTTCCCTTCCTTCTTCTCTTCAGCTTAGTTATTAATAGGTAGAAGCAAGCAGCCAACAGCATCGTAAATGCAATAACAGGGAGGGAATATATCAGTAGCCGCCTAGTTGATCTCGAATGAGAGACACCACCATCATCATGGGAGCAAGCTGACATTCCTAGTAGTGTTGCCCCGCACAATGCAGCGTTTCCCATCAAAGATTGGATTGTGAGATTGGAGAAGACACCACCTTCAGGAACCTGGCCTTCTAATTTATTAAAAGAGAGGTTCAAGTTCTGAAGCAATGTGAGGTTCGCCAAGGTTTTGGGAATGGCACCGGAGAAAGAATTGGATGACAGATTCAATGACTGAATACTAATCAACTGACCAAGGGACTGTGGAATTGGACCTTGGAAAGAGTTCTGTGATAGATCAAGATAGATTAGTGTGATGAGACTTCCCAAAGCTGCCGGGAGCTTACCACACAACCGATTAGCAGAGAGATCCAATGTAATGATAGCACGTAGGATTCCCACATCCATCGGTAGGAAGCCTTCCATAGAATTATGGGACAGATCAAGTTCCAAAACATCAGTTAGGTGCCATATGCTTGAAGGTATGGTGGATGACAGCAAATTGAAGGGGAGTGTCAAGGAGCGCAGCTGAGTCATTTTTCCAATACAGTCAGGTATCGAGCCTGAAAGCATGTTCCCATCGAGATGAAGCTCGCTTAAACTCCTTAATCCATCAAGCTGTTGTGGGAGGGGGCCATCGATCTTATTATATGCAAGATCCAGCATCTGTAGGTTCTCCATTCTAGTGATTGCAGGGGGAATGGCCCCTGTCATCCGGTTATTAAACAGGACCAAAGCGATGAGGCTGCTTAAATTGGCCAACCCAGAAGGTATCTTTCCCTTGATCTCGTTGGTGTGAGCTGCAAATGTAAGAAGATGCGCCGAGAGGTTCCCCATGGATTCAGGAAGATTTACATCAAACTCATTTTCCGAAATATCCAGCATGTATAGGGTCCTGCAGTTGGACAAAGAAGCGAGGAAGTCGAGCCCTCCGCCCAACCCGTTCTGTTGCACATTAAAATAGCCGAGGGCCGCCAAGTTCCCAACCGTAGTGGGCACCGTTCCAGTCAGGGCATTAAATGTCAGCTCTACGCCATTGAGCATGGAGGCGTTGCCGATAGAATCAGGGATTTCACCACTCAGGCGATTGTTACCCAAATTCAGATACTGGAGATCAGAAAGTTGGCCAAGCTCTGCGGGAATTTCCCCGTGCAGGCTGTTGTTGTCCAGGTCAAGCTCAACCAGTCTTGTGAGGTTGCTCAGGGCACCCGGGATCGTTCCTGTGAGGTAATTCTCACCCAAATACAATATTGCGATCTCTGGCAAGGTTGCCAGTTCCGCCGGAACCCATCCAGTCAATTGATTGGACGATAGTGACAGTGTGTCAAGACGCGTGCATGTGGCGAAACTGGACGGAATGGGTCCAGTGAGCTGATTTTCTGAGAGGGAGATTCCCCGAAGCTGGGGTAGCCCCAAGCTCTGATTTCCGATTCCAGGAATGGACCCTGATAGGTTGTTCTGATCAAGGAAAAGGGCCACTAGTAGAGACATATTGAAGATGCTTGGAGGTATCGGACCAGATAGCTGGTTAGACTCAAGGACAAGGGTATTGAGTTGGGGCAGGTAGCCGACACCCTCAGGAATGAGACCTGAGAGGTCGTTATAGCCTAAGAAAAGGGCGTTGAGCATGGACGCGTTATTGACCAGGGAGTGTGGGATCGGGCCGGTCAGGTTATTGGTTTGTAGAACCAGATTCTGTAGAGCAGTCAGACGGGCAAACTCTGGAGGTATTACCCCGGTGAGGCTGTTCTGCGAAAGATCAAGATGATAGAGCTTCGTGAGGTTGCTCAAGCTGACTGGGATACCTCCTGTAAGATGATTCACGGCCAGGGCAAGAAATCGGAGGCGGTGCAGTCGTCCAAGAGCATCCGGGATGGGGCCCTCGAGGCTGGTGTTTTTGAGCATGAGACGCGAGATGAAAGAGAGATTAGCAAGATGTGGAGCGATGGTACCTCGGAGAGGGAAGTCACCAAGCACCAGGGCAGTCACTCTCTGGCGACGGCGGCCACAGGAGACTCCAGTCCAGCTGCAGAAGGAGGTGGTAGTGTTCCAGCTTCTAGCCAAGACGCCGTAAGGATCAGACGCATGGTCCTTGAAGGCAAGGAGAGCAAACATGTCGGTGACGTTGCTATGCAGAGAGGACTCCGCTGGTTGGGGCTGCCATGCCGTTGATATTAATACTAAAATTGCCAATGATGAGAGAAGAGCAGGGACCTCCATCAGAGCAAGTATGGGAGATTCTCTCGAAAGGAAATATGTGAGAAGGGCAGGAAGTGAGGAGCTAGAACAGCGAATGGGGTGCCTGGGAAACTCGAGTGCCCTTTTTCTCCCATTTTTAAAGGCATCGAGTAGAGGAAAGACATTTGGCTTCCACTAACGATAGGGATATACTTTCTACACCGCGGGCGGGCGGGCGATTCGCGAGCACATGGGCTCGGGCGCAAAAGCTGCACAGAGCCTCATAATTTTTTTTTTCTTTTTTTACGTCCAGCGCGCTCGCGACTTACCGCGGACGATATCCCCGGTGTAGAAAGTCTTTCCCCTAACGATAATGGTGGCAGGAATGGAGTATGGCTTACTCTCGATTGACCCATGCACTGGTTTTTTGATGAATGACCCATGCACTGCAACATATGTATTATGAACAGCCACGCGGATCCCTGCCGTGCACGGTTGCACATCCGTTGTATACGGCACGTGATAGACAGTATACTATGTACTATGCCATACAGTGCATAGGCAGGAAACCGTGCTCTATGAACCATATCGTGCATATGCTGGCCAACCTTAAATTTGAAATTGAGTTTTTCCGCTGTTGTTGCTGAATTGTGGAGATGGTAGACCCTTCTTTCCAGTCCATTTAATGGGGTATAGATATCCATTTATAAAATTTAACTATATCATTTACATCCACAATTATATCTGCATTCTTAGTAACTAATTTCTATTTACGTTCTTGCTTGTGTTTGTAACAGTGATATTATTCAAGCTCTTCTGGCAATTTTGTTGGCGTATATGGTTCCTTTAACAGTGGTGGCATCGGAAATTTCTATCAGCCACATCCTTCCACTCAAAATTCTCAATTGACCTCGTCAACGCATGAAGCCAGCCTTAAGGAGAGAGATTATCACCGGTTGTATCCAAAATAGGTGTGAACTGCTTTACCAAAAAAAAAAGAAAAAGGTGTGAACTGAACGACTAAAGAATGTTCAATCATAGAGGACAGAGAAGTCTGAAAGAACAAGGATGTCCAATCACAAAGGACTGAGAAGTTTGAAAGAACTAGGATGTTCAATCATAGATGACTGAGAAGTAGAGGCAAAAGTTAGTCCAGATGTTGATGAAATTGTACAAAAACTCGTCTAGGCGGTAGGTATGCTTGTAGGTAGATTGGCACCGCCACATGTATTATGAGTAAAGGTTTACGAAGATTGTCGTGGAGAGCAGATTTCTTTGTTCTGATTTTATATTGCTTTATTAATCAGTTCTTAATTAATTATCATTCTTTCAATAATTAAATCTTTAATTCTAGAAAAAGAAATGCAATATTGAAATTTATCCAATTAAATTCATTCGGATGCAGTCTAGACTAACGTGCATCAAGATTTATTTAAATTAATTTAATTAATCTAAATTCTAATTAAAGATAAGCTTTTCAATAAAGTGATAAGGATATACTTAATGATTATTATAATAATATTAACTTTTACACAACCATTATTGATATCATTCATCTTTCAATCCTTGTGACTGATTCAAATACTGCCTCTAAAAGATAAGACACGTTATAAAAAGATATTCATTACGAACTTGATCTCCAACTCATCCAAGAGCTTATGAGGTCCTCATTGGATATACTCAGAGTTGAAATTGGAAAATCAAGGTGTTATTCAATAATAGCAAGGAGCATATCCAGTTTGGTTCTCTTATGATTGTAGGTAGTTGATATCCCCAACAGTTTCTATGGCTTCATTTTCTTGTAAGATTTATTGCCATAAAGTTCTAATATTATGGTATCAAAATTGTACAAATTATTTGACTTGAAGATTGAAGTCTTTTATGTCAATATAAAGATTTTATGGAGGTAGATCTGATTGGCCACCCTGGTTGATTGCTAGTGATCAGAGTCATCTCAATCAGAATCAGCTCTCGGATTCCATAGTGGACTTATGATATTTTTATTATTTATTTATTTATTTTTTAAAAGGGCCTAAATGTACTGTTAAATAAATAATAGATGAAATAAAAATAGTGGAATGAAAAGAAGGTGATGGTTGCTCTCCTGCCATCATGTGCCTCCCTCCATTCTAGATGGCTGGATTCAAATCCTCCTCCTAGCTGTCATGTTGAGCTACTACATCGGTCTTCGATCTCCAGCAACAATCATTCAATAAATTAGAAAAAAGAAGGAAAGAAAAGGAAGGACCCGTTGAATCTCAGTAAACTAGTGGTCCTCCCTCTTGATCAATGGAAAAAATGAGAAAATAGACCATTGCCTTTGAGAGATGGTGGCGATCCGCCGATTTGATCTTTTTCGAAGGCTATTGACCATATTTTTGGGAGGAGCCACACTTTGACACCTCCCTCCATCAATCTTCCAACAATTGGCCAATCGCTTGCACACCTGCCAGAAATTGGTAAAGAGCCTCGGATAGAGGGTGGCAGCCTACTGATTCAAACTTTCACCACAAAAAATCTAAATATTAGCGACTGTATTAGCAATGGCAAAAAAGTCTATTGCTAATAATGACTTTTTACCACCACAACACCGACAAAAAAATAGCCATTGGTATTAATATTAGTGATGGCAAAATAAATATTAGCAATAGTAACGACCATCTCTAAAAGTTTAAATTTTTTTTAGAATATATAAAAATAAAAAAACTATTAGCAACGGTGAGTTTCGATTATTAGTGACAGAAAATCAGCCATCGCTAATAACAAGATATTAACGACGGTATTTTTAACTTTTAGTGATGGCAAAACCTACCACTAAAATTATTTAAAATTTTTAAATATTTTTTATTCTATTTAAATAATAAATACTTATTAGTGATGGAGATTTTGGATATTAGTGATAAAGAACTCGCTGTTCGCTAATAATTTTTTTAAAAAAATAGATTCAGAAGAAAAGATTATTTTAAAATTTTTTGTTGGTGACGGAATTAGCAACAGATGTTTGCTATCACTAATAAGTTTTGTAATTAGTGACGGTATTAAAGATGGATATATTTGCCATCGCTAATAATCCAGACCATAATTCAAACCCAATTTGAATTCGATTCAAAAATTCTACCAAACCTAATTAAATTAGGCTTTGAATCTAAATCCTACTTAGGTTATAAAATCTAATTAATCTCAAATTAGGTTAAAATTAATTAAATTAAATATAATTTAATTAATTAAAAAAAAAATTTAATTTAGATTTAATTCAAATTTAATTCAAAATTCTGTCAATCCTAATTCAATTAGACTATTTATTCAAGTCCTTACTTAGATAGTAAAACTCAATTATCTTTCAAATTAAGTCAAGTCTAATTAAATTTAATGTTGATTTAAATAATTAAAAAAATAATTTTTAATTTAGATTCGATTTGAATCTAATTCGAACCTAATTTGAATTCAATTCAAAATTCTATCAATCTTAATTTAATTAGACTTTTAATTCAAGTCCTACTTGGATAGTAAAATTTAATTATCTTTAAATTAAGTCAAAACTAATTAAATTTAAGCTAATTTAAATCTATTAGAACTTGATCCATGATTATATTTGAATCTAACTCAAATTCGATTCAAAATTCTATTAAACCTAGTTCAATTAGTCTTCAAATCCAAATCCTACATAGATTATAAAATCTAATAGACCTCAAATTAAGTCAAGATTAATTAAATTAAAACTAATTTAAATTAATTAAAAAAAATAATTTTTAATTTAGATTTAATTTGAATTCTATTCGAATCTGATTCAGATCTAATTCAAATCCTATTCGAATCCAATTAGAAACCTATCAATTCTAATTTAATTATACTTTAAAATCCAATCCTACTTGGATAGTAAAATTTAATTACTTTAATATTAAATTAAGTCTAATTAAATTTAATCTAACTAAAATTAATTAGGAGAAAATAGTTTTTAGTTTAGGTTCGATCCGAATCCAATTGAAACTGGATTTGAATCCAATTTGAAATCCTATGTAACCTATTTAAATTAGACTTTGAATTCAAACTCTAAATAAATTTTAAACCAAATTATTCTAAAATTAAGTCAAGTCTAATTAAATTTGATTAGATTTAAATCAATTAGAAGAAAATAATTTTTAATTTAGGTTCTGTTGGGGATAAATTCTGCTCCTGTCGAAGCCCGGCCCGACGCTCAGCATAATGCAACCAGTAGCCGCAGAAGAGCCTCAGCGCACTGGTCTAGCCGAACTCCTTCGGACTCCCCACGGTCGAACTCCTCAGCGGACGGGCTTTAGCGGAATCCCCAAGCGGTCGTCGCTCAGGAGCCCGAACTCCTCAGCAGTCGTCACTCGGCCGAACTCCTCAGCGGTCGCCCTCATCGAACTTCAGCCGACCAAGCTCCTACCGAACTCTCAAATGTCCCAGCCTCAGCCGAAGTCCAATAGCCGGTCGAACCCCAGACGGCCGAGCTTCGGATTCTCAGCAGTCGAACTCTTTCGCGGACGAGCCTTAGCTGCATACCTCCAGCCAGACGCCTATGGGAGCCGAACTCCCTCTTATCTTCCTCTTCAGGAGCCCGAACTCCTCCGAAATGGGCACACGAAGGCCTTCAACCCTTCACTCGGCAAGCTCTGCAAGCATCACCATCAGTCAGTCCACCGCAGGCGATAGCGACCCACTGTCAGGCGGCGATGGCTGTCACCCTCAATCCGCCGACCCACTGTCAGGCGGCGATGGCTGCCACCCTCAATCCGCCGACCCACTGTCAGGCGGCGATGGCTGTCGCCCTCAATCCGCCGCACACGGCACCACCCTCAATCTGCCGACCCACTGTCAGGCGGCGATGGCTGTCGCCCTCAATCCGCCGCACATGGCACCGTGAGACTGACTCCGCCGAACCTCGAGCGGCCCGCCAGCACGCGGCTGCAGTTGTCACCATCAAGCTCCACTATATAAAGGACCCTCCCGACACGCTAAGGCTAAGCTCTCTGAACTCTCGACTCTCTAAGCTCTCCTCCTCATCTCTAAGCTCCGGAACTCATTCCGAGCACTCCATTACTGTTGGCCGGAAAACTAACTTGACCGTCGGAGGGTCCTGCCGGAGCCACCACCCCACCGGATTCCGGACGGGACTTCATTTTGCAGGTCCCCGGACGGCGACCTCAGCGGCCTCGACTCCGGCGACCTCCGGCGAAGATGGATTTCTGCACCAACAGATTGGCGCTAGAGGAAGGGCTGAACCTTCGAGGTTCCCTTGTTCTTAAAGGAGTGCTCGGCGACGATCTTCTCTTCCCTCTCCGAAGATCCCCCTTTCTCTTCTGGATCCCTTTTCAAAGAAGGAATGCCCCCCAGAAGAGCCTTGACCCGGCGATCGGCGGCCTCCGCAGCCCGATCCAGTTCGGGCCCGTCTGCCTCCGCTCCGGCCCCGGCAACCCGAGCTCACTCCTGTAGCCGCGGTGGATGCGGAAGCAGTTCAAGCCTGCTTGCCCAGCAGGTCCGTGATCTTACGGAAGGCAGTGCGGGCGATGCAGGCCATGCATTCCGCGGGACCCCGGCACCCAGCTAGATCGGCGCAGGATTCCCCGGAGTCCCTGGGGTCCGACCCAGGGGCGACCAGCATGGACTACCCGACCTTCAGTCCCCGGAAGGGGAAGGGCAAGCCGGGGGAGAGCCCCCGCTCGGACCACGGCTCGACCCAGGGAGAAGCTTCGCACCCATTACTGCGAGAAAGACCTTTGGGAGATCAAAGGATCGCGAAGGACCTCCTGGATCAAAGGCTCTTAGAAATGAGCCGACGCATAGAAGGAACTTCGTCATACGCTCCCCTCCTCCCGCGGTAACGACGTCTGCACTGACCCCCCTTTTTCGCAGAAAATCATGCAGGAGCCGGTCCCGCCGAACTTCAAACTCCCACAGTTTGAGAGCTACGACGGGACCACCGACCCGGTCGACCATTTGGAAGCCTTTCGGACGACGATGCTGCTCCACGGCGTGCCAGACGCCATATTGTGCCGGGCCTTCCCCTCTACCCTTAAAGGAGCTGCCAGGAATTGGTACTCGGCGCTCAAGCCGAGTACCATCTTATCGTTTGACCAGATGAGTCAACAGTTCGCAGCCCACTTCATCAGTAGCAGGCGGCCCCGCCGAGGTTCGGATTCCTTGATGGCCATCAGGCAAAAGGAGGGGGAACCCATCCGGGCTTATGTCACCCGGTTTAACGCTGCCGCGCTGGAAGTCCGGAACCTGGACCCATCAGTCGCCATGGCCGCCCTCAAGGGCGGCCTCCGGAAGAACGACTTGTTGTTCTCCCTGGAAAAGAAGTATCCAAGGAATTTCGCGGACATGCTTGCTCGGGCTGAAGGATACGCCCGGGCAGAGGAGGCCTTCAAGGCCAGGGATGACGAAGCCGACGGCGAGCGGCGAGCTGAAGGGCCGAGCAGGTCCATCGAGGGAGAGAAGCGGAGTAAAGCTCGGCGGCGCTCCCGGACTCCTCCCGGATCATTGGCGGACCCGAACTCTCCAAGGGAACCCGAGGTGGGGAAGCCCAGAAGGAACAGCGCGCCGAGGTTCTCCTCAGCGCCGAAGCTCTCCCCGACAAAGGTTCCGCAACTACGCCCCCCTCAACACTCCGAAGGCCCAAGTGCTGATGGAAATCGGGGAACAGCTTCCGAGGCCGGACCAAATGCGTTCCCGACCCAGCAAACGCGACCCCAACAAGTTTTGCCGCTATCATCGCGACCACGGCCACGACACCGAAGAGTGCGTCCAGCTCCGAGACGAGATCGAAAAGCTCGTCAGGCGAGGTAGACTCGGCCGATTCCTGCAAAGGCGGCCCGAAGAGCGAGGGGAGCGGCTAAGGGCGGTACCATCGGGTAGGGAGAGCCAGGAAGGTCGGCCGCCCCTTGGCGTCATCAACACTATCTCGGGCTGCGAAGAAGCAGAGGATCGCAGAGCCCGTGGCCTTCACCGAGGAGGGCGGCCGGGGAATCCAATTTCCACACAGTAACGTAGTTGTAATTTCCTTAAATATCGCTGACTACGATGTACGCTGCATTTTGCTAGATAACGGAAGTTCGGCCGATGTATTGTCCTACGATGCCTTCTTAAAAATTATCCCTGCCCGACGACCACTTGGAGCCGATAAATTCCCCGCTGGTAGGATTTACCAGCAACACCGTACCAGCCGAAGTCTGCTCCGAATCGGGGAGGCCAGCGCGATGGTAGAGGAGGTCGTCTGGACGGGACTTGCTGCCCGAGGGAGCTCCGAGGAACAACGCCCCGTCGACCCCTCAAACGAGAACGCGCTGTCCGCGACTTCCCTTCGGTAAAATTCTCCCCTCTGAATAATATTACTTCTGGATGCGAAAACTATGCGATGACAGGGAAGCAGCAGTCAATAATCGCCGCGTTAGGAACAGGAGGAGAACCTCGTCCTAACGCGAGCACCAACCTCGGTTGCAGGAGATAAGATCTCCCCCGAGGAAGCTCGGCTGTAGGAGATAAGATCTCCCCCGAGTGCGCACTTCAACCTCGGCCGCAGGAGATAAGATCTCTCCCGAGGGAAGCTCGGCCGCAGGAGATAAGATCTCCCTCGAGCGCGCACTTCAACCTCGGCTCCAGGAGATAAGATCTCCCCCGAGGGACAGCTCGGCCGTAGGAGATAAGATCTCCTCCGAGCGCGCACTTCGGCTGCAGGAGATAAAGATTCCCCCCGAGCGCGCACTTCAACCTCGGCTGCAGGAGAATAAGATCTCCTCCGAGGGAAGCTCGCCGTAGGAGATAAGATCTCCACCGAACTTCGCTTGTAGGAGATAAGATCTCCCCTGAGGGAAGCTCGGCCGCAGGAGAAAAGATCCCCCCGAGTGCGCACTTCGGCTGCAAGACGATAAAGATCTCCCCCGAGGGAAGCTCGGCTGCAAAAGATAAGATCTCCCCGAGCGCGCACTTCAACCTCGGCCGCAGGAGATAAGATCTCCTCGAGGGAAGCTCGGCCGCAGAGATAAGATCTCCCCCGAGTGTGCACTTCAACCTCGGCTGCAGGAGATAAGATCTCCCCCGAGGAAGCTCGACCGTAGGAGATAAGATCTCCCCCGAGCACGCACTTCAACCTCGGCTGCAGGAGATAAGATCTCCCCCGAGGGAAGCTCGTCCGCAGGAGATAAATCTCCCCCGAGCGCGCACTTCAACCACTCGACCGTAGGAGATAAGATCTCCCCCGAGGAAAGCTCGACCGTAGGAGATAAGATCTCCTCCGAGCGCGCACTTCAACCTCGGCTGCAGGAGAAAGATCTCCTCCGAGGAAAGCTCGCCGTAGGAGATAAGATCTCCCCCGAGCGCGCACTTTCGGCCTGCAGGAGATATATAATCTCCCAAGCAACACACTTCAACCTCAGCTGCAGGAGATAAGATCTCCCCCGAGGGAAGCTCGGCCGTAGGAAATAAGATCTCCCTTCCGAACTTCTGGCGGTTGCAGGAGATAAGATTCTCCCTACCGGAGGGAAGCTATGGCACGTAGGAGATAAGATCTCCCTCCGAGCGCGCACTTCGCTGCAGGAGATAAGATTCCCCCGAGGGAAGCTCGACTCGCAGGAGATTAAGATCTCCCCCGAGCGCGCACTTCCTATAATCTCGACTGTCAGGAGATAAGATCATCTCACCGAGGAAGAAGCTCGACCGCAGGAGATTTAATATCTCCCACGAGCGCCATTTCAACCTCGGCTAGGATAAGACTCTGACTCCCGAGCGATTGTGAACAACCTCAATAGTAACAAGAGGAGAACCTCGTCTACACGAGCACCAACTTCGCTGCAGGAGATAAGATACTCCTCCCGAGCGTGCACTTCGGCCGCAGGAGATAAGATCTCCCTCGAGCGCGCACTTCAACCTCGGCTAGAGATAAGATCTCTCCCGAGCGACCGCGAATAGCCTCGGTTGGGAACAGGAGGAGAACCTCATCCTAACGCGAGCACCAACTCGCTACCGGAGATGAGACCTCCCCTGAGCAACTTCGACTATGAATCAGATCTCCCCTGAGGAATCGGGCTAACCTCGGCAGTAGGAGATGAGATCTCCCCCGAGCGCCCGCGTCAGCTCCGGCTAGGGATAAGGGCTTCGGACAGACGTGAGGCCCACGATGACCTCGACCGGGGGCTTCAACATCGACCTCAGTTAGAGAAAGCTATCATGTCAACCTCGGTCAGAGAGCTTCGACATCAGCTTCATCAACTTTGGCAGGAAATGAGTCCCGCTGGAGGTAAGGTCTCCCCCGAGCCTCAGCTTCAACTTCAACGTCAACACTGGCTGGAGATGAGACCTCCCCGAGCTTCAGCTACGACAAGCGTGGGACCCAGAAGAAGGCTTCGGCAGTCGCCTATTGTGGTACTCCCTTCGTTCAAACTTTTAAACTTGGGAGTGGGGGGCTACTATTGGGGATAAATCCCGCTCCTCCCGAAGCCCAGCCCGACTTTCAGCATAATGCAACCAGTGGCCGCAGAAGAGCCTCAGCGCACTGGTCTAGCCGAACTCCTTCGGACTCCCCGCGGCCGAACTCCTCAGCGGATGGGCTTTAGCGGAATCCCCAAGTGATCGTCGCTCAGGAGCCCAAACTCCTCAGCAGTCGTCACTCAGCCGAACTCCTCAGCGGTCGCCCTCATCGAACTTCGGCCGACCAAGCTCCTGCCGAACTCTCAAATGTCCAGCCTCAGCGAAGTCCAAAGCCGGCCGAACCCCAAACGGCCGAGCTTCGGATTCTCAGCAGCGAACTCTTCGCGGACGAGCCTTAGCTGCATACCTCTAAGCCAGACGCCTATGGGAGCCGAACTCCCTCTTATCTTCCTCTTCAGGAGCCCGAACTCCTCCAAAATGGGCACAACGAAGGCCTTCAACCCTTCACTCGGCAAGCTCTGCAAGCATCACCATCAGTCAGTACCACCGCAGGTCGATAGCGACCCACTGTCAGGCTGGCGATGGCTGTCACCCTCAATCGCCGACCCACTGTCAGGCGGCGATGGCTGTCGCCCAAATCCGCCGCACACAGCACCACCCTCAATCCGCCGACCCACTGTCAGGCGGCGATGGCTGTCGCCCTCAATCCGTCGCACATGGCACCGGTGAGACTGACTCCACCGAACCTCGAGCGGCCCGCCAGCACGTGGCTGCAGTTGTCACCATCAAGCTCCACTATATAAAGGACCCTCCCGACATGCTAAGGCTAAGCTCTCTGAACTCTCGACTCTCTAAACTCTCCCCCTCATCTCTAAGCTCCGGAACTCATTCCGAGCACTCCATTACTGTTGGCCGGAAACTAACTTGACCGTCGGAGGGTCCTGCCGGAGCCACCACCCCACCGATTCCGGATGGGACTTCGTTTTGTAGGTCCCCGACGGCGACCTCAGCGGCCTCGACTCCGGCGACCTCCGGCGAAGATGGATTTCTGCACCAACAGATTGGCGCTAGAGGAAGGGCGGAACCTTCGAGGTTCCTTGTTCTTAAAGGAGTGCTCGGCGACTCTTCTCTTCCCTCTCGAAGATCCCCCTTTCTCTCGAAGAAAATGCCCCCATGAGAGCCTTGACCCGGCGATCGGCGCCTCCGCAGCCCGATCCAGTTCGGTCCAGTCTGCCTCCGCTCCGGCCCCGAGCTACCCGAGCTCTCTCCGTAGCCGCGGTGGATGCGAGCAGTTCA
The DNA here is from genome assembly GCA_006176705.1 of Cocos nucifera. Taxonomy (NCBI): domain Eukaryota; kingdom Viridiplantae; phylum Streptophyta; class Magnoliopsida; order Arecales; family Arecaceae; genus Cocos; species Cocos nucifera. Next base: position 25,836 of record QRFJ01006612.1, read on the forward strand.
GCCTGCTTGCCCAGCAGAGTCTCGCGACCTACGAAGGCAGTGCGGGCGATGCAGGCCTTGCGCGTCCGTGGGACCCGTATCTGCTCGATCGGATGCAGGATTCTCCGGAGTCCCGGGGTCCGGCCCAGGGACGACCAGCATGGACTACACCGACCTTCAGTCCCCAAAGGGGAAAGCAGCGGGGAGAAGCCCCCGCTCGGACCACGGCTCGACCCAGGGAAAAGCTTCGCACGGCCATTCTGCGAGAAAGACTTTGGAGATCAAGGATCGCAGGGACCTCCTGCGGATCAAAGGCTCTTAGAAATGAGCCGACGCATAGAGGAACTTCGTCATACTCCCTCCTCCGCGTAACGAGTCTGCACTGACCCCTTTTTCGAGAAATCATGCAGGAGCCGGTCCCGCCGAACTTCAAACTCCCATAGTTGAGAGCTACGATGGGACCACCGACTCCGAGTCGACCATATTGGAAGCCTTTCGGACGCATGATGCTGCTCCACGGCATCCAGACGCCATATTGTGTCCGGGCCTTCCCCTCTACCCTTAAAGGAGCTGCCAGGAATTGATACTCGGCGCTCAGCCGAGTACCATCTTATCGTTTGACCAGATGAGTAATAGTTCCAGCCCACTTCATCAGTAGCAGCGGCCCCACCGTGGTTCGATCCTTGATGGCCATCAGCAAAAGAAGGAAACCCATCCGCGGCTTAATGTCACCCGGTTTAACGCTGCCACGCTGGAAAGTCCGGAACCTGGACCATCAGTCGCCATGGCCGCCTCAAGGGCGGCCTCCGAAGACGACTTGTTGTTCTCCGTGGAAAAGAAGTATCCAAGGAATTTCGCGGAACATGCTTGCTCGGGCTGAAGGATACGGCCCCGGCAGAGGCAGGCCATCTCTT
>QRFJ01006613.1:0-25482 GCA_006176705.1 Cocos nucifera
AGGTGTGCTAGGGCACATCTTCTTGGAAAGATGAATACCATGTCTGAAGGGTATTAATCCCCTCTTAGAGTTTTCCATACTAAACCTCTTTAGTACTTCCTCTATGTACATCTTCTGTGAAAGTCCTAGCATCCTATTCGGTCTATCCCTATAGACCTTAATTCCTAGAATAAAGGATGCTTCACCTAGGTCTTTCATGGAGAATTCCTTGGACAACCATATTTTGACTGTCGTCAACATGGGAATATCATTCCCAATAAGGAGGATGTCATCCACGTACAATACGAGGAAGACAACAGCGCTCCCACTGACCTTTTTGAAAACACATGGTTCCTCTTCATTTTTGATGAAACCAAACTTTTTGATCACATCATTGAAACGAGTGTTCCAGCTCCGAGATGCTTGCTTAAGTCCATATATGGACCTTTGCAGCTTGCAAACCTTGTGATCAGTATCACTGGATGTGAAACCTAGCGGCTGTTCCATATAGATATCTTCCTCAAGATATCCATTTAGGAATGCCGTTTTCACGTCCATTTGCCATATTTCATAATCGAAATAGGCTGCAACGGCAAGCAATGTGCGGATGGATTTTAGCATAGCCACTGGGGAAAAGGTATCCTGATAGTCAATGCCTTCGCGTTGACTATAACCTTTTGCCACTAGTCTAGCCTTGAATGTCTCCACATTCCCATCTGCACCAATCTTTCTCTTGAAGATCCATTTACATCCCAATAGGTACTATACCTTCTGGTGGATCTACCAAGGTCCAGACTTGGTTTGAGTGCATCGAGTCAATTTCTGACTGCATTGCCTCTAGCCATTTCTCGGAGTCGATATCTGATATCGCCTCGTTGTAGGTTTTGGGATCATCACCATGAGCACCATTACCTACGAGGAACATTTTCTCTACTTCCTCTGAAATAATACCTAAGTATCTTTCAGGGGGATGGAAAACTCTTTCCGATCTACGAGGTGGAGGAGGTAGTGTTCTTATTGGCTCAACCTGATTTGGTTCCAATTGGTCCTTAGCTCGTTCCACTTGTGAGACTTTCTCATCAAGCTTGATCTATTTTCCAATGCCGCTGTCTTGAATAAACTATTTTTCAAGAAAGATGGCATGTCGACTCACAATCACATTGTGGTCTTCTGGAATGTAGAAATAGTATCCTAATGACTCTTTAGGATATCCTATGAATCGAGCTCTAAAGGACCTAAACTCTAACTTGTCCGCTTGTTGTCTTTTGACATGAGCTGGACAACCCCAAATTCTGAGATGACTCAGACTTGGTTTCTTACCGTGCCATATCTCATACGGTGTGGTAGGAACGGTTTTAGAGGGAACCCTATTCAGTAGATAGATTGAAGTTAACAATGAGTGTCCCCAAAGAAAATCAGGGAGGTCTGTGAAGCTCATCATGGATCGAACCATATCCAATAGAGTCCGATTTCTCCATTCTGAAACCCCGTTGAGTTGAGGTGTTCCTGGTGGAGTCCATTGAGAGACTATGCCATTTTCCTTTAGATAGTCTAGGAATTCCCGGCTAAGGTATTCACCTCCTCGATCTGATCGAAGAACCTTAATGGGTTTTCCTGTTTGTTTTTCTACTTCATGTCTGAATTCTTTGAACTTTTCAAAAGCTTCAGACTTGTGTCTCATAAGATACACATACCCATACCTAGACAGATCATCGGTAAAGGTAATGAAGTAGACAAAATTGCCTCTAGCCGGCACATCAAATGGGCCGCACACATCAGTATGTACTAGGGCAAGGAGATCTGTGGCCCTCTTCCCCATGTCCTAACAAAAGGGAGTTTAGTCATTTTGCCCTGAAGACAAGATTCACAAGTTGGATATGACTCGAAAGTCAATGGACTCAATAGCCCATTTTTCTCCAATTTGTTGATCCTATCTTCTGCTATATGACCTAATCTCAGGTGCCATAGATATCTGTCGTTTGGACTATCCCTAGGTCGTTTGGCATTCACGTTTTGCTCGATAGTTAGAACAGGTACATCAATATGTAGCTGATAAAGACCATTAATAAGGAAACCATTTGCAATTTTATTTCTTTCATAAAGAATGTTACAATGGTCCTTAAAGAAGGTGATCACATAACCTTCTTGTGCTAAGCATGAAACAGAAATCAAATTCCTGCTAGCTGCAGGCACAAAATAACAGTCTTTCAAAACTAAGTCTAAACCAGATGGTAATCGAAGAGGGTATGTTCCCACGGCTACTGCAGCAACTCTTGCTCCATTACCGACATGTAGGATCATGTCTCCATCCCTCAGCCTCCTGCTATCCTCAAGACCCTGCATAGAAGTGCACAGATGAGCACTAGAACCAGAGTCAAGCACCCAACTGGATGCAGAAGAAACCGTAAGGTTAGACTCAATAACGAGCATACCTCCAGAAGGACCTTCCTTCTTGTTCTTCAGGGTGGCCAGGTAAGTAGGGCAGTTCCGCTTCCAATGGCCGTCGCTGTTGCAATGGAAACACTTTCCTTTGACATCGGCCTTTTTCTTCGGCTCTGCCTTCTTCTTCTTTGATCCTTCCACCTTTTGCTTTTTCACAGACTTCTTTTTCTTTCCATAAGACTTTCTTTTGGAAGAAGTCCGTTCCATAGCAAGAACTGAGCCTTTAGAACCTTTCATAGAAAGCTCAGCGGTAACCAGCATATTCATTAATTCGGCCAAGGAATTCTGAAGTTTATGCATGTGGTAATTCATGATGAATTGCCCATATGCATCAGTCAAGGATTGCAGAATAATATCGTTCTGCAGGTCCAAGTCCAACTTCACACCGAGCTTCTCAAGCTCTTCCATGTCCTTGATCATTGTCAGACAGTGATCTTGGACTGACTGCCCATCACGCATCTTAGCCTTAAAAAGTCATTTCGTGACTTGATATTTGGCTGCGCGACTCTGTTCACCAAACATCTCCTGCAGGTGAGCCAACATTTGGCGAGCAGTCCCGATATCCTCATGTTGGCGCTGGAGCTCATCAGACATCGAGCCCAACATGTAATATCTGGCCTTATTATCTTCGTCTATCCATTTTTCCAGAGACGCTCTCTGTTCAACAGATGGACGGGCTGGTAAGGTGGGAGGGTCCTGGTCCAAAACATGGGTTAACTTCTCAGAACCCAAAATAATTTTGTAGTTCCTGAGCCAATCTTTATAATTGGGTCCAGTCAGTCTATGTGTGTCCAGGATACGTGCCAATGGGTTGGACGCAGACATTTTCCTGTAGAGAGTCAAAGATTCTAGTTAGATATTGTAATTTTGACTTGACCAATTTATTTAGGAATTTTATTTTTAAACAAATTAGCTCCCACTATTTTCTCGGATCCCTACACTCCCTCTGTAGAGATGCGAAAAATCTCCATGATTAATGATTTCTAGTGGGTGGTGCGGTCTCACCAACTGACTCATCACCTCACCTAACAGTTATTGGTGATGGGTTAGCCAATGAGTGAACAACTCTTGTTCAATGATTCTCTAATCATGGTGCACCCAAACTTGGTCTCTAATTCATGAATCTCACCGTATCCGAAATATTGATCCACTCCTTAGTTAAGTCAGACCCACCATTTGCATAGACTGGGTTCCTAATTGAGTCTCTCACCGTATCCGAAATATTGAGCCCAACTCATCCTCCAGCCCATAGCATCCAATGCCTAATAGACATGGTTGCATCTTCCCGGTGCAACTGAGCCACTGTATCCAGCCGAGAACAATCAACCCCGGGAAGGGCCCGCACATCTACAATGGTGGAAGACCTCAGACTTAATCTTTTCTTAGGGAGAATTGATTCAGGTCTCATTAAACTAGACTTGGCTTAGTCATAACAATTATGACTAACCTAGTGGCATGGGTTAGCTCGGATTATTGACCACCTCAGATCAGAACTGTGTCAACAGATATGGCCAGGTAAGTGAGACCGGTGGAAGGAATATGCCATTAACTCGTACAAGAATGCATTCAGGTCGAGTAGCTTCCAATTAAAAACCAGTCGGTCGTATGTGCCAAACTTACCTTAGACACCAAATTGTTGAGTCCAGAACCAATTGGGTTAGCCTACAATCCAGACTCTAACCTCTGAGCCTAATTAGGTCTTGCTTGATCGTGACTCGATCTTGACCCAGACTTAATCCTATTAGGCTGGTCAATTTAAGCATTGTTGATCCCATCTAACCAACTCTTGATTCGGTTTGATCAACCGCTTAGACCTAATTGAGCTACCCAAGCCCGAACCCAGTATTATGAATATGTCTTAGATCTAAAATTCTCAATTTTAGACCTAATTAATATTCCATAAACTTAATTCTTAATTAAGTAGGGTTCATAAACAAAATATGCACAATAAATCCTAGGGTTTCAGGATCTAGGGTTTTGCAGAAAGTAAGTTTTGGGTTTCTGATTAAGGACGAACACGCAGCACCCCTACACATCATAAGAACACCCCATCGAATGGAAAGAGAGGGCCTTTAAACCCTTCTTCGTTCTTATGACCGGACGGCCAAGAGGAACGCCTTAATCAGGAACATTCAATACTACAAAACAGTATCAGATCTATATCATATATCTCATATACAAAGTAGATCTAATCATGGCATATTTTGCATACATCTCATGTATCGAATCATGCATATTTTCAGATCTAAATTATCTCATAATAATCTAAAAAATTAGATTTAAATTGATCTAATCAAAATAAATTCTAATCTAGACAACTTATGTAGAACTATTCTACAACTAGTCTAGACATGCATCAATCATATCTCATATGATGTTTAAAATTAAATAATTTTTATTTACTATTTTTTAGATGTTATTATAACACTTATAATATCAAAAAATAGTAAATAAAAGGATCTAAAATATGATTTAATCAGATTAAATCAAAAACATGCAAGACTATTCTATAGAACTATTCTATTCTAGAACTAGTCATGCATATCTTCTAATCTTAGATCCAAATCATTTAATTTTAATTTTTTCTGATTTTAGATCTGATCACATCTCATGTGACATCTAAAATCAATTATTTTCTAATTAAAATAAATTTAAAATTAGATCTAAATATTTTTAGAACCATGGCTCTGATACCAGTTGAAGGGAAATCCTGATTTTTCCGGTCCAGGTTCGTTCAGATCTGATCAGATCAAGAGATATATTTCAAAAATTTTTCTCTTTGATCTATATCAGATCTGGAATGTTTTAGATCTGATTCTTATTATTTTAATAAATAAAATAAAATAAGGATAAATTAAATCAAATTTAATTTACCTGATTTGGGTAATCCTATTACCCTGTTGATGATCCTGTATGCAGCGGAAGGTTCTGGATCTAGCCACGCAAGCGCCTGGCCTCTACCGGTATCCACTCAGGCTGGATCTAGGAGATCCTCTTCTTCTCTATCACATCTCCAAAAATTAGATCTGGATCTGATCTGGAGGATCTTCAAAACTCCTTTTGAAGATCAGCAGTCGTCCTTTGCAGCAGCGCAGCCTTCTTGCTTTTGATCGCCTTTCTTTGATCTGGAATCGCACCAACCAAAAATCCAAAACTCCTTTTGGACGTGGAGAGCAAGGGGAGAAGGTGGTTTGGCATGGAGAAGGAGGGGAGAGGCAGCCTTGGGGCGTATGGAAACTCTTATCTCAATCTCATGTCAATCTGAGTTGGGTACAGGGTCTTATTTATAGACTAGCTGTGATCCAACTCCTCTTCTTCCCAACCAATCACAACCCTTTGTGAAATCAGATCTAAATCTGATTGGTGGGAATAGAGTCCCCTGGATTCCTCCTTAGAGGGTGCCTAAGACCAGTCAAAGTTGGTTCTTAGAAGAACTCTAATTGGAATCCAAAAAGGAGATGGAGTCCTTGTCCAACAAGGACTCCTAGGCGCCTCCAACTTGGGCACACGCCTAGGGTGGCGTGCGCCCTCCTCCTTGCCAGGTTCTGGCAGGGGGACAGGCCCCCACCAGCTCTCCAATAGGTGCATGACATGTGGTCAAAAGTCAAAGTGTCAATGGTCAACGTTTGACCAGTCAAAGGTAGACTTTTGACCAAAGTCAAAGAACAAGAAATGGCAGGTGACCAAAAATGGCAGGTAATGTCTTACAAAATAAGACAACCTTTTCTGACTTGGACAACCTCCAGTCAGACCATATGAAGGCCTCTGATTGAGCACAAACTCCTTTGGCTCAGACAGGACAACTTATTTATGATAGCAAAAGAAGAACGTTAGGTTCAATCGAGTGCTAGCACGATTTTCCTTGAACCTAATTGAATCTCATTCAGATCAATTGAACTAGATCAGTTCAATTGATGATCACCAGATTCAAACCCTTGTTTGTGTGACCCAGTTAGGTTCAGTTCTGTATGGTAATGGGATATGTCATGATCTCTATCATCGACATCATCGAAACTCCTTTCGATGGATCAGAACTCTTCTGATTCGAACAGCTAGAATGATCGATCATCTAAATCATTCTAATTGCTCCCAAAATCCACCAGTGACACCTAGCAGTATATGGTGGCAACCCATCAGAGCTGAATGCGAACCTCTTGGTGCAGCTACCTGTGTGATTAAGTTCTTCTATCTTGAGCCCCGATCAGATTAGGGTTAAGGTGAAACTCGTCAAACCCTAGTCTCTGTCATATGATGTAATCATTCGATTCGAGTCCAATGTGAAAATCTAAATAGAAACTCTTTCTATTATTTCACTCTACCATGGCCATGGGCTTCTGGACTTGATTCTCATGATTATCATAGGGCTGCTCCTCTACCACCGAGGTAGATAGATTCCATCTTGATGCCATCCAGTTCCTACAATGAACATGCTATAGCCAACATACACCTCAGGGTTCCATATGGCTAGGAGACCGAGTAATGGTGTAGTCAAACTATAACACCCTCAAGGTGAACTGCCGATGCACCTCAGGTCAAAGAACCAGACACACTACTGCAGCATCGAGTCAGTCATTGACGAGAAGGTAGACTCCCTAATGACTACTCGAGGTGGTCACGCTCAGTGCCCTCGTTCTCTAACGAGTACCTGTACTCTCGCTCCGGTGTCTCCACACCGTAGACTCAAGACTCATCTACTAAAGAGAAGCGATTGTACACCAACCTTCCGGATCAATCACCATCCTCGTGATGATCCTATGGTCAGGAGCTATTTATGAGTTAATAATGATTATTCATGTCTTAAATTTTTAACTCTTGAAAATATGAATTATCATTACCATTAACTCAAAGGATGTATCACAGACACTAGATACACATATGTGATAGAAAATAACCTATTTTATTGATATTAGTCAAAATTACAATTTTGCCCTTAGAAGTGTATTACAAGTGTCAGCCAATTATGGCTTCTAGGGCACATATATCTAACAACGGAAGCTCCTGATCTTTAGCACAGACTCGAAGGAACTTGTGGCATTCTCTATGGGTAGCAAACCATTGATCCTCCGTCTGGATCTATGATGGGGCACCTTCCTCTTTGGGCTTGAGAGAGATGCTCCCCTTCTCTAGGGCATCTTCAAGAACCCTAGGATGGCAACTCAAGAGAGAAGAGAATAAGAGAGATAAGGAAGAAAAGGTCTGTATTTATTCCAATCCTTAAATTCCTAATATAATCTATGTATTTATACATAGCCATTAAGCCCAACCAAAAAACTCTCCAGCTAACCCAATATATGAAAGCACTCATCGAGCCGATATACCCCCATGTCTCTCATGCTCTCATCCTCCAAATCTAGACTCGATCCATGTATGAATTAACCACATTAAGACCTCTCAAACAAGGCCTTAAGACCCCTAGGATCAATCCAGATCCTAGCCCAAAATAGACCCTCACGTAACTCTACCAGTGCACTGAGCTGGCTTAGTCTTAGCACTGAGCTGGCTATGTTCCACTGGGTTGGCTTAGTTTTAGACTGAGTCGATCCAGTCCTGTGCCGTGCCAGCAGTCCAAAATGCCAAGCTCTCTCTTTTTCCTGTGCACTAAGACTTAGTCGATCCAATTTTGAACTGAGCCGGCTAACCAATAGAAAATCTTCTTTCTGTAGTCTTGATTCTCCGACTTTGGTTCCTTATTTCATCTCGTGTCTCAGATCTTTGAAGCACCAACCAAGCTCTTGAAATCCTCGGAGCCAACACCATGACTCCTCCCATGACCTCCCAAGGCTTGAGAGCACCAGAAATCCTCACATGTTTAGACTAGTTATAAAATAGTTCTATGAACTATCTAGAATAGTTTTATTTTGATGTGATTGATTTAAATTCTATTCTTTAGATATTATATATGATATATCAGATTTGAAAGCATGCATGCTTAATTAAGGTATGATACATGAGATATATGCAAGGCATGTATAGGTTAGATCATTAATTATATATGCAATATATGATTTAGATCTAACTTATTTTGTAGTAGAAAATATATTTTTGATTAAGGTATTCTTCTTGACTGTCTGATCATAAGAACAAAATAGAAGATCCTCTTCTCACATTCGATGGGATGTTCTTATGGTGGGTAGGGATGCTGCGCGTTCGTCCTTAATTAGAAATCAGAACTTATTTTTCTCCAAAATCCTATATCTTGAAACCCTAGGATTTAAATACATATTTTTTTTATGAACCTAAACTTAATTAAGAATTAAGATTATGAAATCAATTAGGTCTAAAAATTATAAATTTTCAGATCTAAGACGTCTTCATAAAATTGGGTTCGGGCTTGGAAAGCTCAAATAGGTCTAGTGGTTGATCAAACCAAATCAAGAGTTAGCTAGGTAGGATTAAGAGTGCTTAGAATTGACCAACCCAATAGGATTAAGTCTGGATCAAGGTTGACTCATATTCAAATGTGGATGACTAAGTCAAGACCTATTTCGGCTCCATGGTTCGATCCTGGATTGTAGGCTAACCCGATTGATTTTGAATCGATAATTTGGTATCTAAGCTAAGTCTGGCAAATATGATCGACCAATTTATAATTAGGAGCTACTCGATCTGAATGCATTCTTGTTGAGTTAGTGGCATATCCCTTCCATCGATCACACTTATCTAGCCATTTATGTCGATCCGATTTTAATTTATGGTGGCTAATAATTCGAGTTAATCTATGCTACTACGTTAGTCATAATTGTTATGACTAAGTCAAGTCAAGTTTAAAGAGACCTAAATCAAATCATCCAAAGAAAATATTAAGTCATAGGTCATCCACCATTGTAGATGTGCGGAACCTTCCCAAGGTTGACTGTTCCTAGCTAGATATAGTGGTTCAGTTGCATCGAAGAGATGTAACCATGTTTATTAGGCATTGGATGCTACGGTTTGGAGGATGGGTTGGGCTCAATATTTTGGATATGGTGAGGAACCCAATCAAGAATCTATTTCATGAAAATGGTGGGTCTGACTTAACTAAGGAGTGGAGCAATATTCCAGGCATAGTAAGATCCATAAAATAGAGATCAGATTTGGATGCACCATGATTAGAAAATTATTGGATAAGAGTTGTCCACTCATCGATTGATCTATCACCAACAATTGTTAGGCGAGGTGGTGAGCCAGTCGATTGGACCGCACCACCCACTAGAAATCAATTGATCATGGAGATTTTTGCATCTCTGCAAGGGAGTGTAGGGATCCAAGAAAATAGTGGAAGCTTAATTTGTTTAAATATAAAACTCCTAAATAAATTGGTCAAGTCTAATTATAAAATCTAATAAGAAACTTTGACTCTCTATAGAAAAATATCTACATCCAATCCATTAGCCCGTACCCTAGACATCCATAGACTGGCTGAATCTAATTACAATAATTGGCTCTGAAACTATAAAATTATTTTGGATTCTAAAATGTTGACTGATGTATTGGATCAGAAATCCCCCATCTTACCGACCCATCCATCCACCAAACAGAGAGCGTCTCTAGAAAAGTGGATGGATGAAGACAATAAAGCTAGCTATTACATGTTGGGCTCAATGTCTAATGAGCTTCAGCGCCAACATGAGGACATCAAGACTACTCACCAATTATTGGCTCACCTGCAAGAGTTGATTGGTGAGGAGAGTCACGCAGCCAAATATCAAGTGATAAGGAGACTTTTTTAGGATCAAATTCATGATGGGCAGTCAGTCCAAGATCATTATCTGATGATGATCAAGGACTTAGAAGAGCTTGAGAAGCTCGGTGTCAAGCTAGACAGGGAGTTGCAAATTGATGTGATCTTGCAGTCCTTGACTGATGCATATGGGCTGTTGATTATGAACTTCTATATGCATAAGCTGTAATGTACTCTAGCCAAATTGATGAACATGCTATTTATTGCTAAGCTCTCTTTGAAAGGTTCAAAGGGCTCGGTGCTTGTTGTAGAGCAGACTTCTTCCAAGAGAAAATCTTTTGGAAAGAAGAGGAAGTCTGCAAAGAAGCCAAAAACTAAAAGTGGAAAGAAGAAGGGAGAGCCGAAGAAGAAGGTCGCAGATAAAGAAAAATGTTTTCATTGCAATACCAATGACCACTGGAAGTGGAACTGCCTTCTATACCTATCCATCCTGAAGAATAAGAAGGCAGGTCCTTCTAGATGTATGCTCGTTATAGAATCTAACCTTACGATTTTTTTTGCATCTAGTTGGTTGCTTGACTCTAGTTCAAGTACTCACTTATGCACTTCTATGCAGGATCTTGAGGATAGCAAGAGGCTGAGGGATGGTGAGATGATCCTGTACGTCGAGAATGGAGCAATTGCTATTGTGGCCGTGGGAACCTATCTTCTTCGACTATCATCAGAATTAGATTTAGTACCTAGAAATTATTTTTATGTGCCTGTGGGAAGCAAGAATTTGATTTCTATTTCACGTTTAGCATAGGAAGGCTACATAATTAGTTTTCTTAAGGACCATTGTAATATTCTTTTTAAAAAAATAAAATTATAAATGGTTTTCTTATAAATGATCTCTATCAGTTACATATTGATGTTTCTATTTTTAATATCGAGCAAAACATGAATACCATAAGATCAAAGCGATCTAGGGATAGTCTAAATGATAGGTATCTTTGGCACCTTAAGCTAGGTCACATAGCGAAAGACAAAGTTAACAAATTGGAGAAATCTAGGCTATTAAGTTTGTTAACTTTCGAGTCATATCTGATTTATGAATCATGCCTTCATGGCAAAATGACTAAGCTCCATTTTATAGGACATGGGCAAAGGGCCATAGACCTACTTATCCTAGTACAGACAGATGTGTGCGGTCCATTTGATGTGCTGGCTAGAAATAATTGTATCTCCTTCATCATCTTTATCGATGATTTATCTCGATATGGGTATGTGTATTTGATGCGATATGGGTCTGAAGCCTTTGAAAAGTTCAAGAAATTTAGGCTTCAAGTAGAAAAACAAATAGAAAAATCCATTAAGATTCTTTGATCAGATCGAGGAGGTGAATACCTTAGTCGGAAATTCTTAGACTATCTCAAAGAAAATGGTATAGTCTCACAATAGACATCACCTAAAATGCCTCAACTCAATGTGGTTTCAGAATAGAGAAATCGGACCCTATTAGATATGGTCCGATCCATGATGAGCTTCATGGACCTTCCAGAGTTTCTTTGGAGACATAGTCTAATGATCGCAATGTACTTACTGAATAGGGTTTCCTCTAAAATAATTTCTACCACACCATATGAGATATGGCATGGTAAGAAACCAAGTCTGAGTCACCTTAGAATTTAGAGTTGTTTGGCTCATGTCAAGAGATAGTAGGTGGACAAGTTAGGTTATAGGTCCTTTAGAGCTCGGTTCACTGGATATCCTAAAGAATTATCAGAAAATTATTTCTATCTTCTAGAAGATCACAATGTAATTATGAGTTGACATGTTACTTTTCTTGAAAAATAATTTATTCAAGATGGAGGCATAGGGAGACAAATCAAGCTAGAGGAGATGGTCTCCAAATAGCAACGAGCTAAGGAATCTATGGAACCAAATCAGATTGAGCTAGTCCAAACACTCTCTTCTCCACCTCAAAAACCGACTAAAATTTTTCATCCTCTTAAAATGTATTTATGTACTATTTTAGAGAATGCAAAGAAAATATTTCTCATGAAATGGGGTTCATGGTGGTGATCTCAAGACCTATGATGAGGCGATATCAGATATCGACTCTAAGAAATAGAAAGAGATAATGAGATCAAAAATTGACTCAATGCACTCAAACTAAGTCTAGACCATGGTAGATCCATCTGAAGGCATAGTACCTATTGGGTATAAATGGATCTACAAGAGAAAGATAGGTGCCGATAGGAATGTAGAGACATTCAAAGCAAGCCTCATAGCAAAAGCATATAGTCAGTATGAAGGCTTTGACTATCAGGATAACATTTCATCAATAGCCATGCTCAAATCCATCCGCACATTGCTTGTTGTTACAGTCTATTTTGATTACAAAATCTGACAGATTGACGTAAAAATGGTGTTCTTAAATGGATATCTTGAGAAAGATATCTATATAAAACAGTCGTTTGATTTCACATCCAGTGATGGTGATCACAAAGTATACAAGCTACAAAGATCCATATATAGATTTAAGCAAGCATCTTGGAGTTGGAATGCTCATTTTAATGATGTGATCAAATTATTTGATTTCATCAAAAATGAGGAACCATGTGTGTTCAAAAAGGTCAGTAGGAGCACCATTGTCTTTCTCGTATAGTACATGGATGACATCCTCCTAATTGGAAATGATATTTTCATGCTGACCATGATCAAAATGTGGTTATTAAAAGAGGTCTTTATGAAAGATCTAAGAGAAGCATCCTTTATATTGGGTATAAAGGTCTAAAAGGAATGACCAAATTGGACTTTCATAGAAGATGTACATAGAGGAGGTGCTAAAGAGGTTTCACATGAAAAACTCCAAAAGTGGTCTAGTAGCTTTTAGACATGGCATTCATCTCTCCAAGAAGATGTGCCCTAGCATACCTAAGGAGATTGAACGCATGAGCAAGATCCCTTATGCTTCGATAATAGGGAGTCTTATGTATGCCATGCTATGTAGACGACCTGATATAGCTCATGCTGTGAGTGTCACGAGCAGGTAACAGTCAAATTCAGGTGAAGAGTACTAGACTTCTATAAAGTGTAACCTTAAGTCTTGAGAAGGACTAAGGATATATTTTTAGTTTTTGGAAATGAAGAACTTCAGGTTTAGGGATATACAGACTCAGACTTTATGTTCGATATAGCTGATCGAAAGTTGACATCTGGTAGTATATTTATGTGCAATGGTGGTGCTGTTAGCTAAAAGAGTTCCAAGCAAATAGTGATAGCAAATTCCACCATGGAAGTAAAATATATTGCTATATCGAAAGTTATGAAGGAGGTATTCTAGTATAAGAAATTTGCCATAGAGCTTGGAGTGATGCCATTAGATGCCATCCCTCTATACTGCGATAATAATAGCGCCATAGCCCTAGCTAAGGAGCTGAGGTATCACCAAAAATCCATCACATCGAGCGATGATTCCACCTCATCCATGATTACCTTGAGAAGGAATATGTCAAGATTAAGAGAGTCGACACTGCAAATAATGCTGTGGATCCACTGATGAAGCCATTGACCAAGCAGAAGATCGAAGCCCATTTAGAGAAGATGGCACTTAGATTTGTAGCCAATTGGCTTTAGGTCAAGTGAGAGTTTGTTAGATGTGTGCCCTAGAAGTCAGATTGGCTGACACTTATAATACACTTCTAAGGATAATTTTATAATTTTTGACTATAAATTAATAAAAGAATTATTCTTCTATCACATTGTGTACATAAAATCTATGATACATCCTTTGAATTAATGGACATGATAATTCATATTTTTAAGAGTTGAAAATTTATGACATGAATTTTCATAATTAACTCACTAACTGCTTTTGATCATAGGATCATCATGAGGATGGTGATTGATCTGGAAGATCAGTGTACGATCGCTTTCTTAGGATAGATGAGTCTTAAGTCTATGGTGTGAAGACACTAGAGCGAAAGTACAAGTATTTATTGGGAATGAGAGTACTGAGCTTGACAACCTCGAGCAGTCATAAGAAAGTCTACGTTCTCATCGATGACTGGCTCGATGCTGTAGTTGTGTATCTAGTTCTTAGACCTGAGGTGCATCGATAGTTTATCTTGTACGTGTTATAGTTTGACTATACCATAACTCGATCTTCTAGCCATTTGAAATCCTTAGGTGTATGTTGGCTATAGCATATTCATTATTAAAACTAGATTGCATCAAGATGGGATCTATCAACCTTGGTAAAAGAGGAGTATAATGGAAAATATGCATGGTTTCATGCTTGAATTTCAAATTTTTTTTAAAATATAATGCAGCAAAAGTTCTAAATTAAAATATTTAATATACAAAAGTATGTAATCTAATTAGTAAACCCTACATCTAGGACCTATAACATGTCATAATGCATTCTTAAATTTGAAAATAATAATTTTTTAGGGTTTTAGGGTTAGATCTTAATGTTAGAAATGTGTGTGCTAGAAGCCAGAATTGGCTGACACTTGTAATACACTTCCAGGAGAAAAATTATAATTATGACTATAAATAATAAAATTGATTATTTTCTATCATAAATGTGTATTTAGTGTCTGTGATACATCACTTGAGTTAATGGTAATGACAATTGTTATTTTCAAGAGTTGAAAATCTAAGACAAAAATTTTTATTTATTAAACTCATAAAATGCTCCTGACCGTAAGATCATCATGAGGATGGTGATTGATCCAGAAAGTTAGTGTACAATCGCTTCTTCATAGTAGATGAGTCTTGAGTCTACGGTGTAGAGACACCAGAGCAAGAGTATAGGTACTCCTTAGAGAATGAGGGCACTGAGCGTGACCACCTCGAGCAGTCATAAGAAAGTCTACCTTCTCATCGATGACTGACTCGAAGTTGCAGTGGTGTATCTGATTCTATGACCTGAGGTGCATCGATAGTTCACCTTAAGGGTGTTATAGTTTGACTACACCATGACTCGATCTCCTAGCCATTCAGAACCCTGAGGTGTATGTTGGCTATAGCATGTTCATTGTAGGAATTGGATTGCACCAAGAGGGAATCTATCTACCTCGGTGGATGAGGAGCAGCCCTATGTTGATCATGAGAATCAAGTCCATAAGCCTATGGCCATGGCAGAGAGTGAAATAATAGAAAGAGTTTCTATTAAGGTTTTCATATCGGACTTGAATCGAATGATTAAATCATATGATAGAAATTAGGGTTTGATGAGTTCACCTTAACCCTAATCTGATCGGAGCTCAAGATAGAAGAACTTAATCACACAAGTAGCTACATCGGAGATTTATTTTTAGTTTTGATGGGTTGCCGCCATATACTGCTAGGTATCACTAGTGGATTTTGGAAGCAATTAGAATGATTTAGATGATCGATCATTGCAGTTGTCTGAATCAGAAGAGTTCTGATCCATCGAAAGGAGTTTCGATGATGTCGATGATGGAGATCATGACATATCCCATTGTTATACAAAATTGAACCTAACTAGGTCACACAAACAAGGATTTGAACATGGATATCATCAATTAAACTAATCCAATTCAATTGATTTGAATTAGATTCAATTAGATTCAAAAAAATCGCGCTAGCACATGATTGAACCTAACATTCTCCTTTTATTATCATTAAAAATTATTTTGACTGAGCCAAATGTATTTGTACTCACTCAAGTATCTTTACATGGTCTAACTAGAGCTTGTCCAAGTTAGAAAATGGTTGTCCTAATTTATGAGATACATTTGAGACAACACCTACCATTTTCCATCACCTGCTAATTCTTGTCCTTTGGCTTTAGTCAAACATTGACCTTTGACCCTTGGACATCTGCCCATGTGTCATGAACTTATTGGAGAGCAGATAGGGGCTTGTCCCCTTACTAAAATTTGGAAAGAAATGGGTGCACGCCTAAGATGGCGTGTGCCCATGGATAGGGATGCCTGGAGTCCCATACGGATGGGACTTCAGGTTGCTTCTTGGATTCAACTTAAGTGACCCTTACCTATAGACTTTGACCAGTCTTAGGCACCATCTAAGGATAAATTTATAGGGCTCTCATCTGATTGGATCAAGTGATGTCATTCCACCAATCAGATTTAGATCTGATTGCATGAAGCAACGTGATTGATCGAGATGATGTGACACTGCATGGCGCAGCAGGGTCCATAAATAAACCCTATCTGCACCCAACTTCAAAATAGAGTTCCTCTTAGCCCATGCCCCAAGGCTGCCCCTCTCCCTCCTCCATGCCATCTTCTGATCCTCCCTCTCCTCTCCATTTCCAAGAAAAGTTGGGCTCCAGTTTGGTGCAATCCAGGCAAGAAAAAGCTGATGAGAAAGGAAGAAGATAGCACTGGTGCAGAGATGACTGCTGATCTTCAGAAGGAGTTTTGAAGATCCTCCAAATCAGATCCAGATTTGATTGTTCAGAGGTGATAAAGAAGGAGAAGATCTCTAGATCCAGCCTAAGTGGATACCATTAGAGGCCAGGCACTTTCATGGATAGATCCTGAACCTCAGGCAATCAGCAGGATCATCAAAGAGTAATCGGATTATCCACATCTAGGTATAAATTAAATTAGATTTAATTTAATTTATTTTTATTTTATTAGATCTATAAAATTAGATCTAAAATATCTCAGATCTAATATGGATGCTTGAGAAAAATTTTTGAAATATCTCTCTTGATCCGATCAGATTTGAACGAACCTGATCCGAAAAATCAAGATTTTCCCTTCAATTGGTATCAGAGCCAGGTTCAATCTAAATTGTTTAGATCTGATTTTTAATTTATTTTGATCTAAAAATTAGGTGATTTCAAATGTCACATGTGATGTGATTAGATCTAAAACTCCTAAAATCAAAAAAATTAAAATTAAATAATATAGATCTAAGTTCTACAATATGCATGACTAGTTGTAAAATAGAATAGTTCTATGCATAGTCTTGCATAATCATGATTAATTTTGATTAAGTTATAATTTTAGATCTATTTATTTTCTATTTTTTGATGATTATAAATATTATAATAAGATGTAAAAAATAGAAAATAAAATTAATTTAATTTTTAGATCATATGAGATATGATAACTGCATATCTAGACTAGTTGTACAATAGTTCTACATAGTTGACTAGATTAGCATTTATTTTGATGTGATCAATTTAAATCTTATTTTTTTGATAATTATGAGATAATTTAGATCTGAAAAATATGCATGTGTGATACATGAGATGTATATAAAACATGTATAAAGTTAGATCAAATTTTATATATGAGATATATAATGTAGATCCAACTAGTTTTGTAGATTTATATTTTTGATTAAGGTATTCCCCTTGGCCGTCCGATCATAAGAACAAAGTAGAGTTTAAATGTCCTCTCCTCCCATTCTATGGGGTGTTCTTATGATGTGTGGGGGTGCTGCGCATTCGTCCTTAATCCAAAATCAAGAACTTACTTTCTGCAAAACCCTAGATCCTGAAATCCTAGGATTTTATTTACATGTTTTGTTCGTAAATCCTAAATTTAATTAAGAATTAAGATTATGAAATATTAATTAGATCTAAAATTAAAAATTTTAGATCTAAGATATATTCATAATATTGGGCCAGGCTTGGGTAGCTCAATTAGGTCTAAGCGGTTGATCAAATCGAATCAAGAGTTGGTTAGATGGGATCAATAGTGCTTAAATTGATCAGCCTAATAGGATTAAGTCTGGGTCAAGATCGAGTCATATGAGTGATCGATTAAGCTAAGACCTAATTAGGCTCAGTGGCTAGAGTCTGGATTGTAGGCTAATCCGATTGGTTCTGGCTCAATAATTTAGTGTCTAAGGTAAGTATGGCAGATATGACCGACTGATTTTTAATTGGAAGCTACTCGACTCGAATGCATTCTTGTCGAGCTAATGGCATATCCCTTCCATCGGTGTCACTTATCTGGCCATGTTTGTTGGCTCAGTTCTAATCTGAGGTGGTCAATAATCTGGGCTAACCCATGCAACTAGGTTAGTCATAATGGTTATGACTATGTCAAGTCTAGTTGAATGAGATCTAAATTAAATCTTCCTAAAAAAATATTAAGTCTAAGGTCTTCCACCATTGTAAATGTGTGGCCCCTTCCCGGGGTTGATTGTTCTTGATTGGTTATAGTGGCTCAGTTGCACCGAAAAGATGCAACCATGTCTATTAGGCATTGGATGCTATGGGCTGGAGAATGGATTGGGCTCGATATTTCGGATACGGTGAGAGACTCAATTAAGAATCTAATCTATGCAAATGGTGGATCTGACTTAACAAAGGAGTGGATCAATATTCTTGGCATGGTGAGATTCATGAATTAGAGACTAAGTTTGGGTGCACCACGATTGAATAATCATTGAACAAGAGTTGTTCACTCATTGGCTAATCCATCACTAATAACTGTTAGGTGAGGTGATGAGTCAATTGGTGGGACCGCACCACCCACTAGAAATCATTAATCGTAGATATTTTCACATCTCTACAGAGAGAGTGTAGGGATCCAAGAAAATAATGAGAGCTAATTTATTTAAAAATAAAATTTCTAAACAAATTGGTTAAGTCTTAATTACAAAATCTAACTAAAAACTTTGACTCTCTACAGAAAAATGTCTGTACCTAACCCACTAGCATGAATCCTGGACACCCATAGACTAACCGAACCAAATTATAAGGATTGGCTCTAGAACTTCAAAATCATTTTGGATTTCGAGAAGTTAACACATGTATTGGATCAGAACCCTTCCACCTTACTAGCCCATCCATCCGCTGAACAAGGTGCATCTCTAGATAAGTGGATAGATGAAGATAACAAGGCTAGATACTACATGTTGGGCTTGATGTCTGATGAACTTCAGCACCAACATGAAGATATCAAGACTACTCGCCAAATGTTGGCTTACCTACAGGAGATGATTGGTGAACAGAGTCGCACAGCCAAATATCAAGTCACTAAATGACTTTTCAAAGCTAAGATGCGTGATGGGCAGTCAGTCCAAGATCATTATTTGATGATGATCATGAATTTGGAAGAGCTTGAGAAGCTCGGAGTGAAGTTAGACTTGGATCTGTAGAATGATATAATTCTGCAATCTTTGACTGATGCGTATGGGCAGTTCATCATGAATTACCATATGCATAAACTTCAAAATTCCTTCGCTGAACTTATGAATATGCTAGTTACCACTGAGCTTTCCATGAAAGGTTCTAAAGGCTCAGTGCTTGCTATGGAACGGACTTCTTCCAAGAGAAGGTCTTTGGAAAAGAAGAAGAAGTCTATGAAAAAGCAGAAGGTGGAAGGAGGAAAGAAGAAAAAGGCGTAGCTGAAGAAGAAGGCCGCTGATAAAGGAAAGTATTTTCATTGCAATAATGATGGCCACTAAAAACAGAACTACCCTACTTACCGGGCCATCTTAAAGAAGAAGGAGGCAGGTCCTTCTGAAGGTATGCTCGTTATTGAGTCTAACCTAATGGTTTCTTCTGTATCCAGTTAGGTGCATGACTCTGGTTCTAGTGCTCACTTATGCACTTCTATGTAGGATCTTGAGGATAACTGAAGGCTGAGGGATAGTGAGATGATCCTACGCATTGAAAATGAAGCAAGAGTTGCTACCATGGCCATGGGAATATATCCTCTTCGACTACCATCTGCTTTAGACTTAGTGTTAAAAGACTGTTACTTTGTGTCTGCAGCAAGCAGGAATTTGATTTCTATTTCTTGCCTTGCATTAGAAGGCTATGTAATTAGTTTTCTTAAGGACCATTGTAACATTCTTTATGAAAGAAATAAAATTGCAAGTGGTTTTCTTATTAATGATCTTTATCAGTTACATGTTGATATATCTATTTTTAATATCGAGCAAAATGTGAATACCATGAAATGACCTAGGAATAGTCCAAACGATAGGTTTCTATGGCACCTAAGACTAGCACATATAGCAGAAGATAGGGTTAACAAATTAGAGAAAATTGGGCTATTGAGTCCATTGACTTTCGAGTCATATCCAATTTGTGAATCTTGTCTTCATGGCAAAATGACCAAACTCTCTTTTGTAGGACATGAGAAAAGGGCCATGGATCTTCTTGCCCTAGTACATACTAATGTGTGCGGCCCATTTGATGTGCCGACTAGAGGCAACTTTGTCTACTTCATAACCTTTACTGATGACTTATCTAGGTATGGGTACGTGTATCTTATGAGATACAAGTCTGAAGCTTTTGAAAAATTCAAGAAATTCAGACATGAAGTAGAAAAGCAAACAGAAAAACTCATTAAGTTTCTTCGATCAGATCAAGGAGGTGAATACCTTAGTCGGAAATTCCTGGACTATCTCAAGAAAAATGGCATAGTCTCTCAATGGACTCCACCTAAAATACCTTAACTCAATAGAGTTTCAGAATGGAGGAACCAGACCAAATTAGATATGGTCCGATCCACGATGAACTTCACAGACCTCTCTGATTTTCTTTGGAGATACTGTTTGTTAACTGCAACATACTTACTAAATAGGATTCCTTTTAAAACCATTCCTACCACACCGTATGAGATATGGTATGGTAAAAAACCAAGTCTGAGTCATCTCAGAATTTGGGGTTGTCCGGCTCATGTCAAAAGACAACAAATGGATAAGTTAGACTTTAGGTCCTTTAGAGCTCAATTTATAGGATATCCTAAAGAGTCATTAGGATATTATTTGTATATTCCAGAAGATCACAATGTGATTGTAAGTCGACATACCAACTTTCTTAAAAAATAGTTTATTCAAGATAGCGGCATTGAAAAACAGATCAAGCTCGAGGAGAAAGTCTCACAAGAGCAACGAGCTAAGGACCAAATGGAACCAAATCAGGTTAAGCCAATCCATTCACTACCTCCTCCACCTCATAGATCAGAAAGAATTTTCCATTCCCTGAGAGATACTAAGTACTATTGTTAGATATAGTACACCTAGAAGCCAAAATTGGCTGATTACTCATAAATAACTTCTAGGGTAAAAATATATTTTGGACATATAATCAATAAAAAGTGTTATTTTCTATCACATATGACATGTTCGAATCACATACATCCTTTCAGTTAATGGTAATAGATAATTCATATTTCAAGAGGTAAAAATTATAGACTGAATAACATATTAACACATAAAATGCTCCAGACCATTAAGGATATGCAATAGATGGTGTGTGATTCCGAAAGTGGTGTACAATCGCTTTTACATCAGATGAGTCTGAGTCTAACGGTTGGAGACACCAGAGAAAGAGTATAGAAGTACTTGTTAGAGAATGAGAACACGAGCATGACCAATCTCGAGTATCAGGTAAGGAAGTCTTCCTTCTCGTCCAATGATGACTTGATGCTTGCAGTGTGGTCTAGTTCTTAACCAAGGTGCATCGAAGTTCAATCTTGGAGGGTGTTAAGTTTGACTATAAACCATATAAGTCTCCTAAGCCATGGACAGAACCCTAGGTGTGATGTCGGTCTATAGCATGTTCATTTGTAGAACTGGTTTTGCAACAAGTGGAATCTATCTACTGGTGGTAGAGGAGCACCTATGATGATCATGAGAAATCAAGTCCAGAAGCCCAATGGCCGATGGCAGAGTGAAATACTAGAAAGAGTTTTCTATTTGAGGTTTCACATTGGAGCTGAATCAGAGTGATTACGGTCAGTATGATAAGAACAGGTTTGACGAGTTCACCTAACCCTAATATAATCGGGAGCTTCGAAGATAGAAGAACTTATCACACAAGCGAACTATCACAAAACACAACAAATCGCCCAAATTAGGAAGATTGTCACTAACTGCTCATGCAATTGCAACTCATACTCACTGCTGAGGTGTCACGGTTGATTTTATGAGAGCAATTAGAATGATTGTGATAATCGATCATATCTAGACGTGTCGACCGTTAGAAAAAGTTCTGTCCATCGAAAGGAGTTTGATGATGCGATGATTGGAGAAGATCATGACATATCCCTTACGATATAGAACTGAACCTAAACACAGGACAATCAACACAAACAAAGGGTTGAATATGGTGATCATCTAGATTGAATAGATTTAGTTTCAATGGATCTGTAATAGAGATCAAATTAAGGATCAAGAAAATCTCGGTTGCATGCACTCGATTGAACCTAACGTTCTTCTTTTACTACATACAATAGTTGGTCCAATAAGCGGCAAAGGTAGATTTGTGCTCGATCAAAGACTTCAGATTGGTCGTACTTGGAGCTATATCAAGGTCAGAAAAGAGTATGTCTTATAGGTAAGAACAAATACCTGCCTTTTGTGGTCACCTGAGCCGATGTTCTCGTCTTTGCTTTTGAGAAAAGATGACCTTGACTGGTCAAATGTTGACCATTGACACCTTTGACTTCTGTCCACAGTGACTTGTTACACCCTATTGAAGACTGGGTGGGAGCTGTCCCCATCATAGAAGCTGGCAAGCAAGGAGGGCGCAGCAAGGGTGGTGTCACCCAAGCAGGAAGGGCCCAAATTCCTGTTGGACCAAGAAACTCCATCCCTTTTGGATTCCAATTAGAGTCCTTCTAAGCAATCCAACTTTGACTGTCTTAGGCAGCATCTAAGGAGAATCTAAGGACTTTATTGCCCACCTATCGAAGAGAAATTTAGATCTAGATTCAATAAAGAGTTGTAATAGGTTTGGGGAAGAAGAGGAGTGGATCACATAGTACCTTAAATAAGAGACGCTTGACCAAACTCAAAAGCAATGAAAATCCCCCACGCCCAACTGGCTCTCTATCCTCCTCCATAGCCAAATTCATTAATTCATCCGCTCTCCCTCCAGCCCAAAGTATTTGGGACTTATAGGTTGGGCATCAGGCGAGAGACAAGGCGATAGAAGCTAGAAGCGCAACTGCTGCAAAGGACAAACTGCTGATGGCTTCAAAAGTATGTTTTTGAAGATCCTCCATTAGATTCAGAATCTGATTTTTTGGAGATGTGATAAGAGAAGAAAAGGACTCTAGATCCAACCTGAGTGGATATCGAGTAAGGTTAGGCGAACTGGCATGGCTAGATCCAGAACCTTCCCTCTAGCAGATCATCAACGGGTAAATAGGTATACCTACACAGGTAATTAAATTTAGAGTATTATATCTAGGATTTTTTTATTATGACAGAAATAAGAATAGATCTTAAATATTTAGATCTAATTTTATCAAAAGAAAAAAAATTCAAAATATATCTCTTGGATCCACATTAGATCTGAGACGAACCTGATCCGGGAAAATCAGGAATTTCCTCAAGTGGTATCTAGGCCATGGTTCTAAGTATTAGATCAAATTTAAATTTATTTTAGATCAAAAATAAGTGTTTTTAGATGTCCATGAAGAAATGTGAATCAATCTAAATCAGAAAAATAAAAATAATGACTTGTGGATCTATGATAAGAAAATAAGCGATGACTATTTAAAATAGAATATGTTCTATAGAAATCCTTGCAGTTTATAATTAATTGATTAAATCAATATTTTAATCATTTATTTATTATGTTCTATAAGTTATAATTATTATAATAATATCTAAAAAATACGTAAATAAAAAATTATTTAATTTTAAACATCATATGAGTATGATTGAGCATGTCTATGACATAGTTTGAGAATAGTTCTATCATAGTTGCCTAGATATTAGAATTATCTTGATAAGATCAATTTAAATCTAATTTTGAGGATTATTTTGAGATAATTAGAGTATGAAAAATAATAAATGATCTGACACATAAGATTGTAAGCAATAATAACCATGAATTAATCTAATTTGTATGTGAGATTAATGAATAGGATCTAAAATGGTTTTGTAGTAATTATCAGGCCCTGGAGTAAGGCATTCCTCTGGCCATCCCGGTCTTAAAGATGAAGGAAGCGGTTTAAAGGTCCTCTTCCCCAAGTCCACGATGGATTATTCTTATGAGTGTAGGGGTCGCGCGTGCGGTCGATCCTAAAGAGATTACCAAAAACTTACTTTTCTGTCAGAAACCTAGATCGCTGAGACTCTAGGATTTATTATGCAATAGTTTTGTTTATGAACCCTAACTTAATTAAGATTAAGAATTATAAAATATTAACTAGATCTAAAATAAGAATTTAGTTCTAAGACATATTCAATAATAACTAGGTTCCGGTGGGCTGGTGGCTCAATTAGCGTCTAAGCGGTTGATCAAACCTGAATCGAAGGAGTTGTTGACGTGGAATCAACAAATGCTTAAATTGACCAGCCTAATGAGGATTAAGTTTGGGTCAAGATCGAGTCACGATCAAGTCAAGACCTATTAGGGCTCAAGGTTAGATCCTGGATTGGCTAACCAATTGGATTCTGGCTCAATATTTGAATGTGCTATAAGGTAAGTTGGCACATAGCGATCGACTGATTTTAATTGGGAGCTACTCGACAGCCTGAATGCATCTTGTACGGATTAATGGCACACCCCTTCCCCCATCTCACTTTACTGACCCTTATCTATTGACTCAGCTCTTGATTTGACGATGTCAATAGCCAGCTAAACCGCAATGCCACTAGGTTATCATAATTATTATGCTATGACAAGTCTAGTTAAATGAGATCTGAATCAAATTCTCCTAAGAAAAGATTAAGTCTGAGGTCATCCACCATTAAACTGTGCATGCCCTTCCCGAGGAGTGATATTCCGTTGGATCAGTGGCTCAGTTGCAATCGGAAAGACGAACCATGGTCATTAGTGCAACTGGTCTATGGCTGGAGGATGAAGTTGGGCTCAATATTTTGATACGGTGGAGAGATCAAATTGAGGAATCTAGTCTATTCAAATGGGGGTTTGAGCTTAACTAAGGAGTGGATCATATTGGATACGGTGAGCATTGCATGAATTAGAGAGATCAAATTATGGGTGCACCAATGATAGAGAAAACATTGAAACAAGATTGTTTCACTCATTGGGCTAAAATCCATCATCAAAACGTTAGGTGAGGATGAATGAGTCAGTTGTGAGGATCACACCACTCACTTAGAAATCATTAATCGTGAGATTTTCGTACTCTACAGAGGGGGTAGGGTGAAGGGTAATGCCTTGATTTTTCGGTCAAGTCGGTCAGATCTGATCAGATCAAATGAGATAATTCAAAAAATTGTTTCTTTGATTATAATCAGATCTAAAATATTTTAGATCTAATCTTATTATTTTAAAAATAAAATAAAATAAAATTAAAATAAATTAAATTAAATTTCATTTACTAAATTTGGTAATCCTATTATTCCTTGTTTGATGATCCTGTTTGCAGCGGAAGGCTTCGGATCTGCCACACAAGGCGCCTGGCTCGTACCGATACCAACATCGGGTTGGATCTGAAAATACCTCTCTCTTCCTCTATCCA
>QRFJ01006614.1:0-138090 GCA_006176705.1 Cocos nucifera
TTCGAGGTCAAACATTCAATGCATTGATGTTTGACCTAATGCAAGTGTTGCAGGAGGATCGATTAGCAATTGGATTGCTAATTGGCTCAATTTGATTGAGCAATCAGGCTGAGATCAAGTTTAATTAGTTTAATTAGAATTAATTTAGGTTTAATTAGATTAAGTCTAATTAGTTTATTGGATAAGCAAATTGCAAGGAAAGACCAATTTCTTGTTTGACTAGGACTTGGGTGCTCTTGATTGACCTAGGATTTAAATCAGATTTAAATCTTAATTTAATTTAATTTAATTAAACTTCTAGTTGAACTAGGATTATCCTTAATTATATTATATTTAATCTAGTTTAAATAAAATTTAAATTAGATTTAAAATAATTTTGATCTAGTCAAACAAGAGGAGTCCTAGTTGGATTGGGACTCTCTCTCTTTCACTTGCACCTAAGAAAGCCCATACCATATTTTAATTTCAATTTTTTTTCTATGTTTTCCCATGCCTAATAAAAGGTTTTCCATTCCTCATATCAGATTATTTGGAATAAATTTTGATTTGGTCAAAATTATTGGGAAGTTGGAAATTGTTTCCTACTTGGAAGAATCTTCTTTGACCCAAACTTCTTCCTCCCTTGTGCGCCAACTCTACCCATGCCCCTCTATCTTATTCAGCCCTTTTTTCCTTAGTTTTGGGTGTGAGAATCAGTGGTTACATGAAAAAATAAGTGGGAGGGGCATCCAAGAGTTGGACGCCCCATAGAAGTCCTCCTTTGACTAGGTTTTGACCTAGTTTTGCAATATAAAGGAGACACCTCTTTCTTTGACCATAAAGGATGTGAAAAATCCTAGAAAAATTATAAAAAATTAGAGGAAATGGTAGAGAAGGCATGAAGTATTTGTGCACCAAGATTCATGGAGAAGAGCCCTCAATTAAGACATCAAAGATTGATATCTTGAAGAGACAAGGTAAGAAGATTGTCTTCTCTTATATTTTTCTTTTATGTTTCTCTCTTTCTATTTTATTTAAAATTTTTATATGATAAAGATCTGAGAGAGAGAGAGAGGAAGAGGGCATGGAATCTATGCTCTAAGGTGTTGGGACATGGTGATCATTTTTTGGATATGATCTGATCATGTCTTGATGCGAGAAGAAGAAGAGAAGAAGATCTTCTCTTAAGGTTTCCTTGAGAGCCCTTCTTTTCAATTTTATTTATGATATTTTTATGAGAAAAATCAGAGTGTGCGATATCTAAAAAATTAGAAAAAAATTTAGAGGAGAAGGCCTCCTCTGAACCTAGCATAATAGATATTTTCAGGACATCAACCGTTGATGTCCTGAAGGAGAAGATTTGTCTTCTCGTAGGGTTTATTTCATATATCTTTTTATTTTTTGATTTATGGGAGATCTAATGGTTAGATTCCTCCCTCATTCTTTCTCATGTTCTTCATCTCTTGGATTATCCAAGAGATCCGAAGAACATGTATTTGGTTAACCATCAGGAGAAATCCATAAGAAGCTAGCACTTCGAGTGGATCTTCATTCAACAAACCTCCGATCTATGTTGTAGATTCGTGTGGATCATCTATAGAGGTTGGATGCTTGTGCAGCTTCAAAGGCAATAATAAATTCAACCATAGAGTTCTCAACCCATGCAAAGGTAAGAGATCTGATCTCTTGGTGACCTAGATGTGATCTAGGATTAGATCTAGAATTGTTCTAGATCTAGATATTGATGTGATCAATACCACTTATAATTAATTTAATTTTAGATTTATATTTACATCATAACATGTTATAGATTTTTGATGTAGAATTTTATAATTTGATTACATGCATGTTGTAGATTAAATAGTTTAATCTATATCTTTCGCTGCTCTATATTTTGAAAAAGTTTTGAAATCTATGCATGAAATTCTGCATGTTTTCTATTAGTAGTATCATAACATCTAGGTTCTATTATAATATATTTATGTATGCTTTATATTAAATCTAAAAATTAAAGTTAATTAAAGATTTTACATACTACTATAAGGTTGTCCTATTGTAAGGTTAACCCCTTACAATGAAAAGGTTATCCTAGTATGTGCTGATCTAAATCAAAATCATGAATTATTTAGATTAGATCTAAGAAAATTTATGATTTAATTTTTTAATTTAAATTTAATATTTAATAGATATTAGATCTATTTTAGATTATTTAGATTAGATCTAAATAATATTAGGATTGCACGTACTGCTGTAAGGTTATCCTACTGTAAAGTTTATCCCTTACAGTGGAAAGGTTATCCTAGTATGTGATGATCCAAAAAACCTAAATCATAAATATATTAGATGAGATCTAAAATAATTTATAATTTATTTTTAGATTTTAAATCTAAATTTAAATGGTTTATGATCTGATTTTGATCATTTAGATAAGATCCATGTGATATGTTTCATGTTTAGATCTAGATTCTTATGTTGCATATGCTGGATATGTAATTTTTAATTTGAATCTAGAATGTATATGTATGACATATTTATTTTATAAAAATTAAATTATAAATTTACTTTCTGCAAAACCCAAGATTTGAAATCCTAGGATATGATCTAAATAATGAAATATATTAGATCTAAAATTATGTATTGAATATGATTCAATACAATTTAAAAATATTTCAAACAATAAAATCAGAAACTAGTTCTGAGATTCCATAAACCTAAACCCATAAGATTTGAACTTAATTAAGAATTAAGTGATTGTTTAGGATCTAGGTTTGTGATTTGAAGATCCTAAGATAATTTCATAATACATGGGTTTAAGGGAAATGAGTTAGCTTTGATCAAGTCCTTAATTGGGTTAGACCTAGAGTTAGATTAAATATGGACATAATTAAGAAATTGATCAAACCTAATTAATAGTTAATTAGGATTAGATCATTTCTATAGATTACTTCAATAGTTGTAGTTGATCAAAGTCCATACATTTAATAAATGGATGTTGATTGTGGTTCAGTGGGCGAGCCTGAGTCTTTAGGCAGACTAAATCAAAATTGATAAATCAATTGATGTTTAAGGTAAGTCTGGCATCCCAGATCGGTGGTTTTTAATTGGCAGCCTGCTTACTTGGCCATTTCTGATGGTTTCTGAGGCAAGCCTTGGTAGAGCCTTTCATCGATCTCACTTAGTTGGTCAATGTGGTTAATCAAGTTTTTGATTAGGTTGCTCATTGATTCGTGCTAACCCATGTCACATAGAAAATCAGTGAGACTGATTTTATTCAGTAAGACTAATTTAGGTGCTCATGGACCGAAATTGATCCTAGTCCTCATCAATGACTTGCGAAGTTAGTGGGAGGACTTGACTTAGTGAAGTCAGTGGGAGCAAATTGATCCATGTTCTTTCTATCCTAAAATCACTAATAATTTAAATTCTCTAAAATTATTAGGTCCTTAAAATGATAAAGTTATGGGAATAACAGAGTCATAGCCTTCCATTAAGGTGTTTGATAATGGATCCATTAACTCAATAATCATTAGAGGCCCAAAGGCCTGGTGCTTGTTGACTAATGAAATTATCATCCATCATATGACGACTTGGATGTGTCTCTCTAATGATGGTTGGGTTGGCCAACCAAAGTTGGGCCTGATCATTGATTGGTTGGATGTGCCAAGTATGGTCATGTTAATGGTTGGACCTAACTGGACCCTTTTCTGAGAAGGCCAAAGCCAATTGATCAGGGCCTGGGGCAAACTTAAAATTACTAAAAATTATTTAGAGAAATAATTGGTTATAAACCTACCTTTAGATGTACATGGGTGGGCTAACCAAAGTTGGGCTCGTGTGTAGTTTATGTGGATTCTAGTACCTACTAGGAAATTAAAGTAATTCCTTGAATTGGAGGTAGAGGCTACTAGTTTGAATAAAATAGTGAAAGAACCTTTAGACTAAAGTCCAAGTCTTTAGGCTTAAAATGATTCATATATAATAGGTCATTGTTCTCTATTAAGGCTAAATCCTAATTGCTCCTATCACTATTAGATTTTGAAGACTTATGGACTCAACTTTGATAATCAGTATCGAAAGATGAATATTGATTCAACAGTACGAATGTGTTCGTATTAGGATTTCTGAGCTCAGTCAAAATAATTAATCCAAGATTAATCCAAATCAGGCATAGTACTTCTAATGTCTGAAATAGAATCATAGGAAGAAGATTTGTCTTGCTTTCCTTGACCATAATAGGCTGAACAAGAGAAAGGAGCAAAAGTTGCTCATTAAAAATGTTATATGATAACACGTTAAAACTTCTCTATATGTAATTCTACTACCTGGGTATTAGATACCAATGGTCTTATGCAATTTGTTGCAAGGACTTAAGGTAAGTGAAATGTACACATCCTAGTTAGATTATGTCATGGATGTTTATATTTGGTATTACAGGCTTAGTCATATTGACAAGAACAGGATAAATGGATTAGCTTGAGAGGAAAATCTCGATATCAATGATTGTGAATCATTGATAGTCTATGAATCTTATCTTCTTGGGAAGATGACAAAGTAACCTTTTACTGAAAAAAAAGGTGCAGGAGCCAATAAAGTTTTAAGTCTTATACATAGTGATGTACATGGACCTTGAACTTAAGTGCCAAAGGAAGACATTAATATTTCATTATAGATGACCTATCTGGGCATGGGTACATCTGGGATGAATCATTTGAAATGTTCAAATGAATCAATAATGAAAAAAAAAAAAACAAACTAGATAAGGTATTAAAACTCTTCGATCAGATCGAGGAGGCAAATACTTATCCAGTGAGTTTGTGACATATCTAGGAGAGAATAGGATTCTCTCTCAGTGGATTTTTTTTGGAACACAGTATATCTAAAAGAAGAAATTGAACTTTATTAGACATGGTTCAATCCACAATAGGGTATACTTGTCTACCTATTACAGGATTGTGCTCTTATGACTATTTTTTTTACTCTGAAAATTTATACCGAGTTAATATGTTGCATTGACTCCATATGGGATATGGATTGGGTGTAGACCTAGACTCTCTCACTTTTGAGTTTGGAGTTGATCAGCCTATGTCGTATATTTGCATACAAATAAACTTGGATCCTGGTCCAATAAGTGTTTAAGGGTTATTAATTCTGCTATGCTAAAGAACATCAGATGTTCATCAGCAGTAGGGCATTCCTTTTGAAAAGGAGTTCCTTAGAGAAGGAAATGATGCCTATCAAGTTGAACTTGTAAAAGTTTGACTGGTAGAAAAGAATCGACGTTATCTGATAAACCTATAGAACTGAATTTGATCAGATCAAATCCAGAGCCCATTAAAGTATCACCTTTAAGAAGATCCGATAGAGTACCACGTTAGCCGGATAGATACTTCAGTATCTAGGTTTGGGATGATGATCATGTTGAGCTCGATAAGAACAACAAGGATTCGATTATTTATAAGGACATAGTGTAGCAGCCTGATTCTAAGAAGCGGCTTGGAGCCATATGATACAAATTGAAGTCTATGAAAATCAATAGTGTATGGATACTAGTTGATCACCTGAAGGGATAAAATCCATTGGGTGTGAATGGATTTTTAATAGGATCAGAGTAGTGCAGACGAAAAGGTAAGGATCTATAAAGCCCTTCTAAGTATCATCTCAGAGTTCGAACATACATTCTGAATGTATATCTTAGTTATGAACAAAGATAAATCCTGCACTTATTATTAGGCAAAATATTTTGCAGTATTATTACTTGTGATGTTTGAGGATGAAATTCTCTTAATCCGAAATAGCATTCCAATATTGCAAGAAATAAAGGTTTAGCTGTCATCTTATTTATTCATATACGAGATTAGACATGGTATACTCACTAGAGATAGTGAGCTGATGCCAGTCTAATCCAAGTAAGAGCTACTAGAAGATTGTATAGACAATCCCTAAGTATTTGAGAAATACTAAGATTCAATGACTTAAATATGAAAGTACTGACTTAAAATATATGGATGTTTTGATTTCAATCAGAACTAGACGATAATAAGAGAACATCGACTCATATCCTAATTGTAGGAGCAATCTACTGAAAAGGTTCCAAGCAGGATACTTTAGCCTATTCAGTTAGTGATGTAGAGCACATCATGGCATATGATGCTGCCATGTAAGCTGTGTAGTTATTGAGGTTTATTAGCAGGTTGGGAGTGGCACCCTCCATCCATGGTCTAGTCCTATCGTAGCACTGGATCCATAGCTCAAGCTAAAGAATCGAAGGATTAGCATATTCTGCATCATTTTTATCTTAGATATTTGATTTGGGTGATGTTGATCTTTAGAAGATCGATGTAAAAGGAGAATTTGATCAACCCATTTGCTAAGGCCTCGGAACTAAGGAGTTCTACAAACTCAAGTGGAAGATAGGATACTTGATATCATTCTGATTGACTTTAGTCCAAGTGGGAGTTATTGGAAAATGTGTCCTAAAGCCAATCATCTAAGTAGTAGATGATTGGAATTAGTATATGAATTATCTAATACTAATAGAAATTTGGCTATTTCATCATAAAAGTTCTATCTTTCTTAAATGAACTCCTAAATTATGATGAAATTCTTAGAACCACAATCAATCGATAAAGGAGGATTTATCAAATGGTTCTTAAATTATTCAAGACCAAATGATAAGTTATTAACAAGGATGATAACTTATCGACTGTAGGTCGCTGTATGCCATATGTGTTGGTTGTCTTCGTAATCAAGTGGTGTGGAGACATTGGTATGGTATTCAGATGAGATGTAGGAGTATATCTACACTGAACATGACTAATGTAGCACTCTACTATCAAGAATAGCTAGCAAAGGCCAATGGATATAAGTATCCCTCCAACCTGAGATCGCCACAGTGACTTGCGAGCAACTCACTATACTTTGGTACTGGATTGCCTATATTTTTAATATAGGTGACGAAAAATTTTTGGGTATAGTCAAGTACTTGTAGAGTTGGTGTGTGAGTCAAGATGGGATTGACCACTCTTGATTAACTTCAGGAAGAGAATGTCTCGCTATGTTTTAATTTAGCAAAACCTAGGCCTAGATAATCCTCGTGAGGTGTCATGAGATTTGCAAACTTTTGAGACACAATAGAGATGACTTATATGAGTATTTGACATCATACTCGAAGTTGTCTTGAGCATTATTGGTCATAGGGATGAATTATACGGTAACCATGGGTCAGGATTCTAAGAATGTTGCTTTACATACATTCGACTTATCTGAACGTCGGAAACCATTGCTAGATAGTAAGTTTGATTGGCATAAAAATTGGTTTCTATACTATTGACTTAGGTTCGAACCTATGGGGTCATACACATTAGAGCTTATAACCTAATCGGATGGTTAATCAACGATTGAGAATCATTTTGAAGTCAAACATTCAATGCGATTGATGTTTGACCTAATATAAGTGTTGCAGGAGGATTGATTATCAATTGGATTGCTAATTAGCTCAATTTGATTGAGCAATCAGGCTGAGATCAAGTTTAATTAGATTCAATTAAAATTAATTTGAATTTAATTGGATTAAGTTTAATTGGTTTATTGAATAAGCCAATTGCAAGGAAAGAATAATTCCTTGTTTGACTAGAACTTGGGTGCACCTGATTGATTTAGAATTTAAATCAGATTTAAATCTTGATTTAATCTAATTTAATTAGGCTCCTAGCTAGACTAGAATCATTCTTAATTGTGTTTCATTTAATCTAGTTTAAATAGAATTTAAATTGGGTTTAAAATTATTTTGACCTAGTCAAACAAGAGGAGTTCCAGTTGGACTAGGACTCTCTCTCTTTCACTTATGCCTAAGAAAGCCCACACCATATTTTAATTCTAAATTTTTTTTTTATATTTTATAATACCTAATAAAAGGTTTTCCATGTCCTATATCAGATTATTTGGAATAAATTTTGACTTGGTCAAAATTATAAGGAAGTTGGAAATTGTTTCCTACTTGGAAGAGTTTTCTTTGACCCAAACTTCTTCCTCCCTTGTGTGCCAACTCTACCCATGCCCCCCTCTATCTTATTTGGCTTTTTTTTCCTTAGTTTTATGTTTTAGAATCAGTGGTTACACAAAAAAATAAGTGGAAGGGGCATCCAAGAGTTGGATGCCCCATAGAAGTCCTCCTTTGACTAGGTTTTGACCTAGTTTTGCATTATAAAGGGGACACCTCTTTCTTTGACCATAAAGGATGTAAAAAATCCTAGAAAAATCATAAAAAATTAGAGAAGAATGAGGAGAAGGTGTGAAGAATTTTTGGTACTAAGATTCATGGAGAAGAGCCCTCAATTAATACATCAAAGGTTGATATCTTGAAGAGACAAGGTAAGAGAAGATTGTCTTCTCTTATATTTTTCTTTTTTGTTTCTCTCTTTCTATTTTATTTATAATTTTTATATGATAAAGATCTGAGAGAGAGAGGAATAGGGCATGAAATCTATGCTCTAAGGTGTTAGGGCATGGTGATCATTTTTTGGACATGATCTGATCATGTCCTGATGCGAGAAGAAGAAGAGAAGAAGGTCTTCTCTTAGGGTTTCCTTGAGAGTCCTTCTTCTCAATTTTATTTATGAGACTTTTATGAGAAAAATCTGAGGGTATGATATCTAGAAAATTAAAAAAAATTTAGAGGAAAAGATCTCCTCTGAACCTAGCATAATAGATATTTTCAGAACATCAACCATTGACGTCCTGAAGGAGAAGATTTGTCTTCTCCTAGGGTTTATTTCATATGTCTTTTTATTTTTTGATTTATAGAAGATCCAAGTATTAGATTCCTCTCTCATTCCTCCTCATGTTCTTCATCTCTTGGATTGTCCAAGAGATCCAAAAAACATATATTTGATTAACCATCAGGAGGAATCCGCGAGAAGCTAGCACTTCGAGCGGATCTTCATTCAACGAACCTCCGATTTGTGTTGCAGATTTATGTGGATCACTTGTAGAGGTTAGATGCTTATGCAGCTCCAAAGGCAATAATGGTTTCAACCATGGAGTTCTCGACCCGTGCAAAGATAAGAGATTTGATCTCTTGGTGATCCAATTGTGATCTAGGGTTAGATCTAGAATTATTCTAGATCTAGGTATTGATGTGATCAATACCACTTATAATTAATTTAATTTCAAATTTATATTTGCATCATAACATGTTATAGATCCTTTATGTAGGGTTTTATAATTTAATTACATGCATGTTGTTGATTAAATAGTTTAATCTATATCTTCCGCTTCTCTATATTTCGAAAAAGTTTTGAAATCTATGCATGAAATCCTACATGTTTTCTATCAGAGACTTATAAAGCCCGTCTGGTTGTCAAGGAATATCATCAATGTTATGGTATTGACTATGATGAGACATTCTCTCCTATGATAATGCTCAGATTCATTCAAATAATGCTTGTGATAGTTGTCCATCTGGACTATGAGATCTAGTAGATAGATGTGAAGATAGCTTTTCTAAATGAAGAGCTGACCGAAGAGGTGTATATGATACAACTTGAGGGGTTCACATCCATAGATGAGTCCATGGTGTGCAAGCTTCAAAGATTTATTTATGGATTAAAGCAAGCATCTCAAAGTTGGAACATACATTTTGATAAGGTGATCAAAATGTATGGCTTTGTTAAGAACGGAGAAGAGCCTTGTATTTACAAATGGGCAAATAATCTGGTAGTGGTATTTCTTGTGTTATACATTGATGACATTCTCTTAATCGGGAATGACATTCCTACACTACAAGGAATAGAAGTATGGTTGTCATCTTAGTTCTTCGTGAAGGACTTGGGTGAAGCATCCTACATCATAGGATAAAGATCTATAGAAATAGATCTAAGAGGATGGTTGGGTTATCCCAGTCCACGTACATAGAAACTATGCTGAAGAGAT
The DNA here is from genome assembly GCA_006176705.1 of Cocos nucifera. NCBI lineage: Eukaryota > Viridiplantae > Streptophyta > Magnoliopsida > Arecales > Arecaceae > Cocos > Cocos nucifera. The sequence continues at coordinate 9,910 of QRFJ01006614.1, forward strand.
TCAACATGGAGGATTCCAAGAAGGGCTATCTTTCGATAGGTCATAAAATTTTTTTCTTCAAGAATGATTGTCTACCAACTCCTAAAGAGAGAGAGCGTATGAAAAGAATTTCACATGCTTCGATAGTAGGATCTATCATGTACGCCATGATATGTATGAGACTAGATATGGCATACTCACTAGGAGTAGTGAGTAGATACCAATCTGATCCAAGGGAGAACTATTAGATATGTGTCCTAGAAGCCAAATTAGCTGATACTTATAATATACTTCTAAGAGTAATTTTATAATTTTGACTTAAAAATTAATAAAGGATTATTTTATTCTATCATATTGTGTACATGGTGTTTGTGATACATCCTTTGAGTTAATGGTAATTATAATTTATATTTTTAAGAGTTAAAAAATTAAGACATAAATTTTCATAATTAACTTATAAACTGCTCTCGATCATAGGATCATCACGAGGATGGTGATCGATCTAGAAGGTTGGTGTATGATCATTTTCTTAGGATAGATGAGTTTTCAATCTACGATGTGGAGACATCGGAGTGAAAGTACAGGTACTCGTTAGAGAACGAGAGCACTGAGCATGACCATCTCGAGCAGTCATAAGAAAGTCTACTTTCTTGTCAATGACTGGCTCGATGCTATAGTGGTGTGACTGATTCTTTGACCTGAGGTGCATCGGTAGGTCACCTTGAGAGTGTTATAGTTTGACTACACCTTAACTCGATCTCCTAGCCATTTTCCTTCTATGGACTTTCTGATTCATCTCGGTTGAGCCAAATTAGTTTGAGCTAATCCAAAAACTTTATATGGGGTTATCTTAGTCTGACTGGAGCTTGTCTAGATCAAAAAAGGATTATCTTAATCCATCAGATGGAAATAAAATAATACCTTCCAATTCCTATCACCACCTACCATTTTTGGTTTCATTAAAACATTGACCCAATCTTTGCAAGAAAGAAAAGAGGGGAGGAGATGTGTGCCCCCTATTTTCATCTAAGGGTGCATGTCCCAATGAGTATTAGCATGAAGGATTAAGGGCACATGCATGGATTAGGGAGTTGACCAGTCAAATTAAGATTTGACTAGGTCAAAGGTGCCTGATGAGATCAAACACCTTAAAGATAGGTTCCTTGCACCATTTTGCTTCCTATCCAAATTATCCACACCACTTTCTTTGAATTTTATGAGATAAAATGAGAAAAATAAAGGTGAGGCATGGAGATTAAATATAGAGTCTTTCTGCATGTCACATTTGACCTGATCAAAGTTACGTGCGAAGGGACTCTAGGTTTGGTCTATTTAAAGACCCTGCATCCTAGGGTTTGTATCTTTGGATCTCCCATGCCCATATGCTGCCGCCAAACCCATCTCCATGCCTCCTCTAGTGCTCCTCTCCCTCTTCTCCACGTCCATATCAGGTTGGGCATAGTTTCAGCAATCAAAGTTGATAGAAGCTGAAGCAAAGATCAAAGACAGGACTTCTACATCAAGAGACAAGGTGCTGCCTTCAAAGATTCGTTTGAAGGCTTTGCAGATCCAGATCTGATCTAATTTTTAGAGATCAGATCTAGAAGGAGAGCATGTCTAGATCTAGCTCGAGTGGACTTCGGTAGAGGCCAGGCGCATATGTGGCTTGATCTAGGACCTCAGGAGCATCGGGATCATCTTCAGGGTACTAGTTTACCCTAGATAGGTAATAACTATTGTTACTATTTGAATTTGAATTTTTATTTTTAATATTAGATCATTAGGATCAAATCTAAGAATTCTCTGATCTAATTAATTTTTATAGAAATTTTTGTAAAAAATTATGCTACAGATATGATCAGATTAGATCGATCCTGTGATCGAAACAAGTTTTCCCTTCAACTGAAATCAGAGCCAGATTAGCAGTTCTTCAGATCTACCTTAGATCTAATTTCTTATTTATTTTTATGATCTAATATTAATGATTTTAGATATCACATCACATGTGATCAAATTTAAAATCAAAAAATTAAAAATTTTATTATTATAGATCAAAGATGTATGAGATGCATGACTAGACTAGTTGTAGAATTATTCTATGTGTAGTCTAGTATAACTTTTCTTTTGATATGATAAAATTAGATTTTTTTAAGATCTTTTTTATTTCTATTTTTTGATATTATAAGAGTTATAATCAGATCTAAAAGTAAAAAATTAAAATTTTAATATTTTCATATAAGATATGATTGATGCATGTCTAGACTAGTTATAGAATTATTCTATGTATTGTCTAGAATAGAATTTTATTTGATGAGATCATTAAAATTTTATTTTTTAAATTTTATATGAGATATATCAGATCTAAAAACATATAAATTTAATGTAATTATTGATACATAAGATGTATACAAAGCATGCATAGTTATATCTATAATTTTATATGTGATATATGTTATAGATCTTATAATTTTGTAGTTCAATTGTTTATTTCTAATTAAGACATTTTTCTTGGTCATTCGGTCATAAGAGTAAGAAGTGTTTAAAGGTCCTCTCTTTTTATTCGATGGAGTGCTCTTATGGCATGTAGGGGTGCTATGCATTTCTTCTTAATCAAAAATCGAAAACTTACTTTTCTACAAAACCTAGATCCTAAAATTCTAAGATTTTTTTTTTTGCATATTTTTATTTCTAAATCCAAACATAATTAAGAATTAAGATTATGAAACCAAGTAAGTCTAAAAATTATAAATTTTCAAATCTAAGACACCTTTTTTAATTTTGGATTTAGGCTTGGGTAGCTCAATTAGATCTAGCGGTTGATCAAATCAAATCAAGGGTTGGTTAGGTGGGATCAAGAATACTTAGAATTGACCAACCTAATGGAATTAAGTCTAGATCAAGGTTGACTTACAGCCACATGTGATTGACCAAGTCAAGACCTAATTTGGCTCCGTGGTTTGAGCTTAGATTGTAGGCTAATCCAATCAATTTTGGTCAGACAAATTGATGTCTAAGGTAAGTTTGGTAGATATAACTAGTGATCTTTAATTGAAAGCTACTCGATCTGAATGCATTCATGGTGAGTTAATGGCATATTCCTTCCACTGATCTTACTTACCTAGCCGATTGGGTTAACCCAGTTCTAATTTGAGGTGGCTAACGATTCGAGCTAACTCATGCTATTAGGTTAGTCATAATTGTTATAACTAAGTTAAGTCAAATCTAAGAGACCTAAATTAAATCTTCCTAAGAAAATATTAAGTCATAGGTCTTCTACCATTGTAGATGTATGGATCCTTCTCGGGGTTGATTGTTCTCGACTGGTTACAGTGGTTCAGTTACACCAAAAAGATGCAACCATATATATTGGACATTAGATGCTATAGGTTGGAGGATGGGTTAGACTCAATATTTTAGATATGATGAGAGACCCAATCAAGAATCTAATTTGTGTAAATGGTGGGTCTGACTTAACTAAGATAGGATCAATATTCTGGACACGGTGAGATTCATGAATTAGAGATCTGGTTTGGGTGCATCATGATTATAACATTATTGGACAAGAGTTGTCCATTCATTGGATGACCCATCACCAATAACTATTAGATGAGATGGTGAGCCAGTCGGTAGGACCGCACCATCCACTAGAAATCTATGATCGTGAAGATTTTCACATCTCTGTCAAGAAAGTATAAAGATTCAAGTAAATAGTGAAAGTCTAATTTATTTAAAAATAAAATTTCTAAATAAATTGGTCAAGTCTAATTATAAAATCTAACTAGAAATTTTGACTCTCTGCAGAAAAAATGTCTGCGTCCAATCTCGTAGCCAAAATTTTAGATACCCATAGATTGATTGGACCCAATTTTAAGGATTGGCTTAGGAACTACAAAATCATTTTGAATTCCAAGAAGCTATCTTATGTATTGGATCACGACCTACCCACTTTATCAGCCTGTCTAACTGCTGATCAGAGAGCGTCTCTAGAGAAGTGGATGGATAACAATAATAAGGCAAGGTACTACATGCTTGGTGCTATATCTAATGAGCTACAGTGCCAACATGAGAACATCATGACTACTCGATAGATGTTGGCTCACATGCAAGAGTTGTTTGATTAGCAGAGTTGCACAGCTAGGTATCAAGTTTCCCATAGACTTTTTAAAACTCAAATGCATGATGGGCAGTCCATCGAAGATCATTATTTGACAATGATCAAGGACCTTGAGGAGCTTGAGAAGCTCAGTATTATTATGGATAGGGACTTGTAGATTGATATGATCTTGCAGTTCTTAATCGATGCATATGGTTAGTTCATCATGAACTTTCATATGCATAAAATGCAATGTACCTTGGCTGAACTAATGAACATGCTGGTTACTGCTAAGCTTTTCATGAAAGATTCTAAAAGCTCAGTTCTTGTTGTGGAGCAGACTTCTTCTAAAATAAAGTCTTTTAGAAAGAAGTTTGTGAAGAAGTAGAAGGTGGATGATGGAAAGAAGAAAAAGGAAGAGCGAAAGACAAAGGCTGTTGACAAGAAAAAGTAATTCCATTGCAACACAGATGGCCATTGGAAGTAGAACTATCCTTTATACCTAGCCAGCCTGAAGAACAAGAAGAAGCCAGGTCCTTTTGGAGGTATGCTCGTAATAGAATCTAACCTTATGGTTTCTTCTGCATCCAGTTGGATGCTTGACTTTGGTTCTAGTACTCATTTGTGCACTTCTATGCAGGATCTTGAGGAGAGCAGGAGGCTGAGAGATGGTGAGATGATTCTATGCATCGAAAATGGAGCAAGAGTTGCTGCTGTGGCTGTAGAAACCTACCCTCTTTGACTATCATCAAGATTAGATTTAGTACTTAGGGACTGTTATTTTGTGCCTGTAGTAAGCAAGAATTTGATTTCTATTTCTTGTTTAGCATAGGAAGGTTATGTAATTAGCTTTCTTAAGGACCATTGTAATATTCTTTTGAAAGAAATAAAATTGCAAGTGGTTTCTTAATTAATGGTCACTATCAGTTGCATATTGATGTATCTATATTAAATATCAAGAAAAATATGAATGCCATAGGATTAAAATGATCTAAGAATTGTCTTAATGATAGATATCTATGGCACCTTAGGCTAGGTCATATAGCAGAAGATAGTATTAATAAATTGGAGAAATCTGGACTTATGATCTGTTGACTTTAAAGTCATATCTAATTTATGAATCATGCCTTCAAGAAAAAATGAGCAAGCTTTCTTTTATAAGATATAGGAAAAGAGCCACAGATCTACTTGCCTTGGTACATACAGATGTGCGCGGTCCATTTGATGTACCGACAATTATGTATACTTCATTATCTTTACCAATACTACTATAGAATAGGGCTACGATAGTGGATTATAACCACTACCGTAAACAAAAAAACTACTACCATAACCTATGGCAGCGGTTAGCTAACCGCTACCACTACGATCGTCGTCGTAGGTCAATGGTAGTAGTTATTATAGTGGTTATGCGAATTGTTTCCATATACAGCCTATGGTAATAGTTTTCAAATCACTGTCATAGGTCTAATGCAGTGATTTCATAATCGCTACCATAGATTAATAACAGTGGTTGGCATGTAACTTATGGCAATGCTTGGCACGCTACAACAACAATTTTACAATCACTATTGTAGCTTTTGAATAATAAAAAAATATAAATTTTTTAATTTTTATATATTTTATCTGATAAATGCAGAGATATATAACATAAAGAAAATATTATAAATATAAGAATATTTTTGAAATGCTCAAATTTTATTATCAAATAAAATTTATTATAATATTTTTCAAAAAAATATATCAAAAGTCTTCTAAATCTACATTATCATCATCATCGAAAGATGGAGCACGAGCTAGAGGAGCTAGAGCTGGAGGGGCTGGAGCTGTAGGAGCTGAAGCTAGAATGTCGATCAATATATCCTCAAAGCCCATGAAGTCAGCTCTAGAATAAGTGCTGAGCCTCATCACTAGGATGCTCAAGATGCCCTCCAGATGAGATGTGTGCTCCTCAGCATGAACAGTCTGCATCATAGCCTGAGCTGCCTACACCAACACCTTCTCAAGCTACTCTCGATTGATGACACTAGAAGTATGTGAAGAGATGCTTACCTCAGACTAATAGCTCGTCGGCATATGTTCAGACCTGCATCAAATCCTTTTAGAGTGCTCAGGCCCCAAGACCTGAAATAGATGGTCATGGGGGCCAGAGGTGTCCGGGCCCTTGCTCGCGAGCACATCTAACTGCTCCTATAATTATAAATTTAAATAAAATATTATAAAAAATGCTATAATATTGATTATATATACTAATATATTTATTACTTACAAAAATTCTTTCGATCGTGACATTCATCGGCCTACCTTTCTTATTCGTATGGTTGGATCGAAAGATCTCGCTATGGTTGGACATCACTCCATCTCTCATCAGCTATAATAATGGATTAGTTTATTAGAAATATAAAAAAATATTAATTTAATTTATCTAATAAGATTCAAAATTCATTACCTCTATATGCACATGACTGATTGGTGCATTTACCAAAATTATTTTTAATTTATTAAAAATAAATTAAAAATTAAAATTAAAAATCAAAAATAGTCCCTAACAATGGTGCCAAAAATTTGATAAGAATGCAATGTTATCGTTAAGACACCATGTTTATCAGTTTAATCTGACTTCTTAAAATAATTAGAAATATGTAGATAGCAGTGAGTCAGATCGAATCCATAGGGAAGGTAGTGTTTTTAGATTTGAAATCTTTAATTTTTGAAAAAAAAAAGAAAAGAAAAGAGTTTTGAAATCAAAAGTGAAGTCAAAAAATAAAAAGCAAAAATTAAAGATGCAGGAATTTAAACTTGGTACTAAGATCTACTAGTTAGATCTTAGCATCTAGTTGCAAAAAAATAAACAGTAATAATTAAAGTACAAAAATTAAATTACAATAAAAATAAAGAGCTGAAATCAAAGTGCAAAAAATAAAATTTTTATTAATTAAAATTTTAAAATTTAAATACATAAAATTTAAAAATAAAATAAAATAAAATAAAATAAAATAGCCTGATCTCTGATCTTGGATTAGTATTGGTGGAAAGATGGTGTAGAAGCCCAACTTTTTCCCTTGACATCAGTTGCTTCAAAGTAGCCATTAATCTAAAACCTGGCTTCATCCTATACCAAAGCTTCACTTTGATTGAAGACTCTCAATTTTGGAGGCCTGGGGTCTTATTTATAGGTGTTGCAAGGCTGGAGAGTTTTTCTATAGGCAATGTGGGACTAAAGATATTTTAATCATCAAAATAAGTAGAAATCCAAGTGAAATTTGGATTAAAAAGAGTTATGGATGAATTTTGTTGCTCTAGATGAAATCTAACTGTCAGATATGGATCAAATGGTCCAAAAAATATCAAAATCGGATGCGTATCAGTCCAGATCAGGTTGGATTAAATTCTAGCCATTGATCGCATGTTGATGGAGAAAATCTGGCTGTTGGATCAAGTTCTGAGTGTTTTAATCAAGTCGGAAGCTTCCTAGACCATTGGATCATCTTCTAGGTTGAGCGTTGCTGCCGGATGGGCCTAGAGTTTGAATTAAAATTGGAACCAACCACCGCCGTCAGATCTTGACCGCAAGCAACCACAGCCGTACGAACGCATAATTACTATTCTCGTGGACCGTGTGGACCGGCTACATCGCACACCATAGCCAATCAGCACCTTTGTTACTGAGTGAAAAGTCTAAAATGCCCTATGAGCCACGATAGATTTTCTATGAATCCTTTAAGGGTCTAGGTCCATCAAGTGTCGCTCCATGATTCGTCGATTTCTACTGAGCTAGCGGTCCATGCCTAGATCGTGGACCGACTGACAGCTTCCATAGCTGAGTTGGCTAGTGTGGTTGGCTTCGTTAGCTTGGCTTAGTATGTTTGGATGCGCCGGCTGATATGGCATGGTGGCTTGAGCTGTACGTTATTTTTTATTTAATTTTTATTATTTTTATTTCTTTAGAAATTCATATCTTCTTCATTTTAGCTCTATTTTGCATAAAACTTATTTCATTATGATCAAAAAAATAAGCTCTTTCTATTGATAATAAAATTTAATTTTTTAATTTTTATTATTTTTAATTAATTTTTTAATTAATAAAAATATGAATTTCTTAAAAATATGTATCAATTAATTATTAATTCTTAAAAATTAATATAAATTAATTAATAAATTAATACTTTTATTAGTAAATTTATGGTACTTATCACACCCTTCAACTTAAACTTTGCTCGTCCTGAGTAAAGAAAGAATTTAGTTTTAAATATCTTTTAACTTTAGAGTTTTGAATTTTACCTAAGAAGTTTTCAAAATGGCCATTGATATTCAGTAGAGTATAAGTGAGATATATCATTGAGATATTAATACTTATTAATAAAAAAATTAAGTAAAAAATATTAATTTTTTTTTAAATTTTTTTTAAATTATCCCATCTTTATCTATGATTTGTCTAAACTTTCATATAGGCAAGTGTATTGCTACTTCCATCCTTCATTTATTAATTTTTATTTTTATATTATCTACCTTTTAATGTGAATATCATTGCTTACTTAGGCAATGGGATTCGATTACTTAGTGAAAAATTAATATATTTTTTTTAAATATTGTACCACTATTGAGTGTCTTAACCCTTTAAGTTTTCTATTTGATCCATGTAGCGAGTCTTGGGGCCAATGACTCCTAAACCAGTTGGCTTTAGGATATTAGGTATAGAATACCTCTCAAGCTTACTAGCTCGAATCAAACAGGCTACGAGTTAAGACTAGCTTTACAATGAGCTTCTTTGTCCTTTCTATCTTTTGATGTGAAATTCAATGCTTGCTTAGGTAAAGAGGCCCGGTTACTCAGTTAGAAGTACTTAGAAACTATTTTATTAAATTTTTTTTTTATATGAAGAAATGTATAGTTTTCCTACATAAGCCCATAAAAAGTAGACTTTTCTTTGATGCTAGTAAAAAAAATTAGAAATGCTTAAAGAAAAAACTTTTTATGTTCTAGACTTAACTCTTTATTGGATTTTCTTAATACTTGATTCCTCAATATCTTATAGATTCTCTGATGTATGCATCAATTTTTCTTTAAAAATGCTTAGTTTACTTCAATTCTTAAGTGTAATCGGGTGTCTAAATACTAAATACTAACTTTTTCGACGACTTAAAATTTTAAAATTTTTATTTTTCTTTCCTTCAACTTAATCGATATTATCCTCAATGAAGAAGAAAAAATAAAGGGTGTAATAAAGAATATGAAAGAATACACCTGACTCAATATATTTTTGGTCTAGCATATGCCTTTGAAAATTTAAGTTCTCCTTCCAACTTATTTAAATTATCCTGAAAAAAAATCAACTGAAAAGATAAATTAAACTAAAGAAAACTAAATATTGGGTTACCTCCCAACAAGTGCTAAGTTTACCATCTTCAGCTAGACATAATTCAGCTTACTATCCTATGTCGAATATTGGATTGATAAATTCCAATGGTTTTGGATTGCCAATCTTAGAAAGTTGATTTATAATCCCATTATTAATATAGTCATTATTAATTTTAGGGACATAATTTATCACCCCATTCTCAGACCCATGTTTATTAAGAATTTCTTCTATTTGTTCTTCTAAAATGCTCATGAATGGAGTTTTTAAATTAGGAGTTAAGTTTGAATCAATGGGTGCTGGAACTATGACTAAAGATGGTTTTAATTTTGGAGGTAAATTAATGTGATCTTGCTTAAACAACTCCATTGACACTTCATTACATGCCTCTTCATTTTTGTAAGAAGAATCGGCTTTTAGGATTGAAGGGAATAGGACATTAGATTTATAAGTCTCGAGTAAATCATCTATTCTCTTTTTCCCTATGTCTATCTTATTTAAACTAGAACTAGCATCAGTACAAATTTTTGGCTCGAGTTCTTCTATGTGGTTAGTCTCAGTACTAACTTGTTCCTCTAAATTTTTATTTTGGCTAGCATCAGTACTAGCTTCTCTCATCTGATCTTGGTATGGGTTCATAAGAATCCTATAGCTTTTAAGTTTAGGAATTACTTTGGCATTCTCAAATTGAAGATTCTTAAGTGAGACATTAAATTGATAATTTGGTCTAGGTAGTTGGTGGACATTAGGTGAGTTGTTTGAAATTGGTAGGCTCGATAGTTGATCTAGTTCTCTCCTCGTGTTAGACTTAACTAATTATCCTATTTGAGCTTCTAGCTTGGCGATAGATTCTTGTTGAGTCAAGATCGATTGTTGTTGATTCAGAATTAATTTTTGAAGTTGGTTAAATCTATCGTCAGCTAGATTGGTCTGTTGAGGAGGTGGGTATGATAGCTGGTTGTTATATGATGGCTGGGTAAACTGATTAGGCTGACCTCTGTTATAAGTATAGTTCTGGTATTGATGTCTATTCTGATAATTTTGCACTGATGGAGTTTGGGTCTGAGCTTGAGTCTATTGTGATTTCCAAAAAAAATTAGGATGGTTTCTCCGGCCAGAGTTATATAAATTTGAAAATGGATTATTAACTAGCTTGGAGTAGCCTTTAGTAGCTTAGACTTGTTCTTGGATAAAAGATGAAAACTGTGCAGTCATAGAACATTCACTCACATGATGGGTTGAGCTAGCACAAATTGAATAAATCTTCTGATAATTAGAAGATGATGTGAATTATGAAGGAGATTGTTGACCTAGGATTAGGACTTGATCTAATTTCTGAGCAAGAAAGTCCACTTTATTTATCAAATTTGAATCAGCCTTAGACTAGACTCTAGATGTTTAAATTCATGGATCCCTACCCAGGTTTGGTAGAAAGATAATGAAGCATGGTTAATTGAGTTTTCACTCAGGATTTCAAATAAGGTATAGGCTTCATCCTCACTCTTGTTCATGAATGCACCTCCACAGGATGCATCTACCATCTGCCTGTATTGGTTTCCTAAACCCTCATAGAAAGCTTGAATTATTTGCCACTTAGACAGACCATGGTGTGGGCATTTTCTAAGAATTTTCTTAACTCTTTCCCATGACTCGTGAATCTATTCCCCTAGAAGCTGAGCAAATCTGGTTCGGCCTATGGGATAAAATTTTTTAAGAAATTCATTTTACAATTCAGCCCAAGTTTTAATTGGTCTCCCTATTGTGCCAAGCTAGTACTTAGCTTTGTCATTTAATGATAAGAGAAATAAAATTAGTCTAAGGGCATCCTTAGTTAAATTTTGAATTCTTACTATAGAGCAAATTTTTAAGAATTCATCCAGATATTTATAAGGATCTTCATTGATGTTTCGATAAAAAGATGGAAGCATCTGGATTATGGTCAGCTTAATCTCATAATGGGTAGCATGAATTTTAGATAATTGGATACAAGTCGATGGATTATAGATGGAAGAAATAAAGTATTCCTTCATCTGCTTAGGTGGTTCTCTAAAATTTTTAGTCATTTGGTTATTGGATTTAATATGAATCAACCATTCAATTAAGTTCAACTAAATCAGAAAAAGTGATTTTCTACTGTGCATGTATTACTATAACCCTAATATATGGTTCAAATTTTTTTAGATTTTTTTATATATATTTTTTATTATTTTATTATATTATTATTTTTTAAAAAAATATTTTTTAAAAAATTATTTTAATTATTATTTTTAATTTAATTTAATTTAATTTTTTTTTTAGAGGAGAAAGGAGAAGAAAGAAAGAAGAGTTCTAAAGAAGAGGTCCTAAGGAATCCTAAAACTAAGAAGAGAGAGAAAAATTAGATTTAATTAGATTTGATGTTGGTTAGCAATCAGGTTGGTCAATCAATTCTGACTAGTAGTTATCCTAGATCTAGATAGCTCCTAACTACCAAGGTCACCTTCAAGCCCTCTAAGTATAAGATCAGCCAATTAACTGGCCAGATAAGTATAAGATCGGTGGGAGTCCCCCCGTTGCTTGCCTTAGACACCAATTATGCTTGGTTAGGTAAGCTAATGGATCAATTAGAAATCACCTTCCTTCGGGCCTAGTTGTTCCTGAACCACTTTCCTAGACACTAGTCAAATTGACTAACCCTAACTTGGTTCAACTCTTAGGATTGCTTGTCCTATTGAGCTCCAACTCCTAGGGCTGATGTCTAATTGATTTTAAAATTAAAGGCTTAGGTCAATGCAGGATGCTAGTTGGTTGTTTATGGGCCAAGGAAGTATGATCAAATCCCCATCTTATCTTAATTAATTGGGTTATGTCCTTAATTTGATTTAAAGATGCATATGCACAATCACTTTCAATATGGGATTCTATGCAACTAAAGTAGATGCATGAAATTGATTAAACTTAAGAGCTTGCCTTATCTCCAGCGATCACCAAAAAAATAAAATTAAAATAAAACTAATATGTTGCATGCTCTAAGTAGTTAGAATTTCTAATCTTATCATGGAGCTTTTAATTTGATTTAAATGAATATTTTTTAAATTAATTTAAAAATAAAGTAAATAAATAAATAAATAAAAAGGAAAGAGGTCTAAAGTTAGGATTGATCTCACCAAACAAAACTGAATGATTTGTTTCTTGCCCTGCTTCTTTTTGTTTTTTAATCTCTTTTTCTATAAAATAAAAAAAAAGTTAGCAAGCAATATTTACAAGAAAATAAGAATTTTATTTATAATTTATTTATAAAAAATTAAAGAGATAAAAAACTTAATGTCAGTGCCTTCCTCGACAACGACACCAAAAACTTAGTGCATTTACTAAAATTATTTTTAATTTATTTAAAATAAATCAAAAAAATTAAAATAAAAAATTAAAAATAATCCCTGACAATGGTGCCAAAAACTTGGTGCATTTTGTCAAAATTATTTTTAATTTATTAAAAATAAATTAAAAAATTAAAATCAAAAATCAAAAATAGTCTCCAACAATGGTGCCAAAAATTTAATAAGAATGCAATGTTATTTTTAAGACACCATCTTTATCAGTTTAATCCAACTTCTTAAAATAATTAAAAATACATAGATAGCAGTGAATCGGATCGAATCCATAGGAAAGATAGTATTTTTAGATTTGAAATCTTTAATTTTTAAAAAGAAAAAGAAAAGAAAAATGTTTTGAAATCAAAAGTGAAGTCAGAAAATAAAAAGCAAAAATTAAAAGGTGTAGGAATTTAAGCTTGGTATTGAGATCTACTAGTTAGATTTTAGCATATACTTATAATAAAATAAAAAATAATAATTAAAGTATAGAAATTAAATTATAATAAAAATAAAAAGCTAAAATTAAAGTACAAAAAATAAAATTTTTATTAACTAAAATTTTAAAATTTAAATATATGGAATTTAAAAAGAAAAAAAAATAAAATAAAATAGCTTGATCTCTGATCTTAGATCAGCATTGGTGGAAAGATGGTGTAGAAGCCCAGCTTTTCTCCTCGCCATCAGTTGCTTCGAAGCAGCCATTAATCCAAAGCCTGGCTTCACCCTGTACTAAAGCTTTACCTTGATCGAAGACTCAATTTTGGAGGCCTGGGGTCTTATTTATAGGTGTTGGAAGGCTGAAGAGTTTTTCTCTAAGCAATGTGGGACTAAAGACATTTTAATCATCAAAATAAGAAGAAATCTAAGTGAAATTTGGATTAAAAAGAGTCATGAACGAATTCTGTTGCTCTGGATGAAATTTGGCTATCAGATATGGATCAAACGGTCCAAAAAATGCCAAAATTGGATGCGTATCAGCCCAGATCAGGTTGGATTAAATTCTGACCGTTGATCGCACGTTGATGGAGAAAATTTGGCCATCGGATTGAGTTTTGGGTGTTTTAATCAAGTTGGGAGCTTCCTAAATCATTGGATTGTCTTCTGGGTTGAGCGCTGGTGTCGGATGGTGCCTAGACTTTGAATTAAAATTGGAACCAACCACTGCCATCGGATCTTGACCACAAGCAACCACAGCCGCACGATCGTGTAATTACTATTTTCGTGGACCACATGGACCAACTGCACTGCACACCACAGTCAATCAGCACCTCTATCATCGAGTGAAAAGTCCAAAATGCTCTATGAGCCACAATAGATTTTCTGTGAATCCTTTAAGGGTCTAGGTCCATCACGTGTCGCTCCATGATTCGTTGGTTTCTGCTGAGCTGGTGGTCCACGTCTGGATCGTGGACCAGCTGATAGCTTCCATGGCTGAGTCGGCTAGCATGGCTAGCTTGGTATGCTGGCTTCGTCGACTTGGCTCGATATGTTTGGGATGCGCCGATTGATATGGCACGGTGGCTTAAGCTGGCTGAGCTGTCTGTTATTTTTCATTTAATTTTTATTTATTTTATTTCTTTAGAAATTCATATCTTCTTCATTTTAGCTTCATTTTGTACGAAACTTATTTTGTTATGATAAAAAAATAAGCTCTTTCTATTAATAATAAATTTTTTTTAATTTTTATTATTTTTTAATTAATAAAAATATAAATTTTTTAAAAATATGTATCAATTAATTATTAATTTTTAAAAATTAATATAAATTAATTGATAAATTAATACTTTTATTGGTGAATTTATGGTACTTATCACTGGCCATAAACTCATAGTCTAGAGTGTACGTGTACTCCTGGACTATCCGATTCTTCTGATTCTAATGGAAGATAGCCTAACAAGTATTCAAATAAATAATAAATATTTGAAAAATATTTAAATATAATTTTAAGTATATTAAAAAATTTAAAAGTTAGAAGTTTTACCTCAAACTTCTGGCTCCTCTAATGTCTAACCATCCCCTTCCACTGACTCGGGGGACAATCCTATATCCAAGAAACAAGCTCCTCCGAAGTGTCTTATTGGTGCTCGAGCCATCCTCTATGGAGCTTGACCTTGTAGTCCTGGTACAACTTTCTAATCTTCTTCAGTCGAGCATCTCGAGTCCTTTCGTGATATGAAAAGTCATACCTTCTCTGCATAAAGTTATCAAAAGTTAGTTACCAAATTATTCTAATCAAACAAAGTGTATACATATCAAATGCATAAATATAATTAAGATACACTTACCCATATCTCCTTCCACATCCAGTCCCTGACACCAGCATCCATCAATCACTAGTCTATGGGCAATACTGAAATGATGTTGGACCACCTCACAAGCACTCTAAAAAAGGAATGCATCTCCCATGCGGTCTTTCCTACTGGCCTCCTCTCCGCATCATACTGCACCATCACCTGATGCTGGTGGTTCCACACATGTGGCATGCATGTGGGACCGTAAAATATCCTACTAGATGATATACTTACAATGAAAATGCATTATGCAAATATATAAGTAAACAAATACTATATAAATAAATAAATAAATAACATAATAAAAATATACACTCAGATATCGGTGTCGAAGCATGTGTCGGAGATATGGCTGATGGTGGAGGCTCAGATGCCGGTGGAGTAGATGCTGGCAGTGGAGTAGATGCTGATGGTCCCTAAGTAGCTGATGCAGAGGTAGATGGAGTATGCTGCTATTGCTCCTTAGATGCCGAGCTTCGCATAACCCATCGAGGGATGGGGATGAAATCTAGATGGCATTTCGATGTCATCATGACCTACAACATTAATGAACATTAACCAATATAACATGTTAAACAATAATATTAGTATAGCATCAATAAATAGACTTTAATATTTATACCAAAATGTTGAAGTCATCGCTGATCGTTAGAGATTTTCTTAGCAGTCGGCATGGCCTACGACCGCGGGCATGGCCCAAAACCCACCAGTGGGGGTGAGGATTCTCTTAGTGATCGGCATAGCTCACGGCACCGACACGGCCCTAAACCCACCGATGGTGATTTTCTTATCGATCGACATGGTCCAAGGGCTGTCCACGATCGCCAGCATGGCACGACCTAAGGCTACTAGCATGGCACAGCCTGGAATTCATCGGTAGAAGTTTTCTTATCGATCGGCATGACCTAAGGGCTGTCCATGGCTGCCGACATGGCATGGCCTAAGGGTTGTCCATAGCTCCGAATACGGCATGGCCCAAGGGCTATCCATGGCCTCGTCCAAAATCTACCGACATGGTCCAGAACAACCGACAGGAGTTTTCTTATCCACCGACATGATCCACGATTGGTAGATAATTATAATATTTATAATAAATATTTATAATATTTATTATAAAAATTTTAAAATTATTATAAATATTATAAGTGATTAATAAATAATACTATAAAATTAAAAAAAATTATATCTATGGCTATGGAGAGGGGGTCACATCGAAAGCTTTGAGGATCGTCGACGACGATGTTAGATGAAAACGACGGTGCTAGAGGTAATCTGTGAAACAAAAGTAAGATAGTGAGATAGAGAGAGAAGAGAGAAAAAGAGAAGGGGAAAGAGAGGTAGGGGAGGGGTTGGTGGTGCGTGGTGATGGGGAGGGGCGGCTCGGGGGGTGGGGGTGGCGGGGATTGGGGGTTGAGCGAGGAGGGTAGGGGGCACTGAGAGCAGGGCGGTGGGGATGGGGGGTCGGTGGGCGTGATGATGTGGAGGTTGGGGGTGCGCAGTGATGGGAGGGGCGGCCTGAGAGGTGGGGGTGGCAGGGGTTAGGGGATTGACCGGGAAGGGGCGGGGAGGGGCTGAGAGGCGAGGGTGGTTGGGAATGGGGGCCGAGTGGGGAGGAGGGGGGCATTGAGAGGTGGGGGCGGCTGGGGGGGGAATGAGGGGCGGTGGCGGCTGGGGAAGGAGAGGGATGGGATCTCATTGACGATGGAAAGAAGGAAGAGAGAGAGAGAGCATATGGGAGGAAACCTAATTTTGAGGTGGGTTAATTTTAACCTAACCTATGGGAGTGGTTTTCAAACCACTGCCATAGTTCTACAACAGCGGTTCTCGAACCGTTGTCATAGGTCAATAGCAGCGGTTTCCAGTAATCGCTGCCATAGGTTGGAAATCAATTTTTTATATTTTTATTTTAAATATTATATAATTTTAAAATTTAATTCTCATCTTCATTATTCATTATTTAAATAATTATCATTAGAGTGTCATCACAAAAGGTCGCCTCGATCTGATGGCCCTAGTTTCATCGATCAGAAAAAATTAATTTTGATGACCACGAACGATGATGCGATGATCTGATAGATAAAGACCTCTGATGGATTTGAAAATTTGCAACAATGATCTTGGTGATATTTGTAGCATACTATCAAAATTTTTCTTTAATCAGATACCATTATCATGATCATTTTAGTACGAAATAATTTTGACTGTTAAATTAGAAACAAGCGATCAAAAAGCTAAACGACGTTTGATTACGAGATAATTTTTTAGTTAAATGATCTTTGCTATAATTTTAATGATTTTATATGATGATGATCATAAAATTCAAATCATTTTTGCATGAACTATTCATGTTAAGCAGATCTTGCAAAAGCACGAGCATAATTACCAACGGAGCTTAGGAATGGTTATCAAGCGGTGTATAGTTTTGGATCGTCCTTAGACTCATGAGTTGAATTTTGTGATCACCACCATAAAAATGATTAAAGTAGTAGCCAGGATCATTTATAAAAAAAATTATCTCATAATTGGATGCCGTCTGGTCCTTTGATCACTCATTTATCATTTAACGATCAAAATTATTCTTTATTAAATTGAACAAGATAATGATATCTAATTGAAATAAAACTTTGATAGTATGCTATAAATATTATCGAGATCATCATTGTAGGTTTTTGAATTTATCAGAGGTCTCTATCTATCAGATCATCGCATTATCATTCATGATCATCGAAATCGAATTTTTTTGATCGATGAAGCTAGGGCCATCGGATCGAAGCGATCTTTTGTGATGACACTCTAATGATAATGATTTAGATAATGAACGATGAAGATGGATATTAAATTTTAAAATTATATAATATTTAGAGTAATAATATAAAAAAAAGATATGGCAGCGGTTACACCGAACCGCTGCTATATGTCGTATCTATTGCAGCTGTTATTTTAAATTGCTACTATAGATTTGACCTATGATAGCGGTTAGAATAAACCACTACCATATATCGGATCTATAGTAGTAGTTTGGTGTAACCGCTGCCATAGATCCGATCTATGGCAGCGGTTCTTTATGACCACTGTTATAGGTCAATTTATGATATCGATTTTTTGTAACCGCTGCTGTAGATTCTAAAGAATCACTGCTGTAGATTCTATTATAGTGGATTCAAAAATTACTGTCATAGTATGCACTATCATAGCCTCTTTTTATAGTAGTACAATAATTTATCACGGTATGGGCATGTGTACCTGATGCATCATAAGTCTGAAGCTTTTAAAAAATTTAAGAAATTTAGATTTGAAGTAGAAAATAAATAGTAAAATTAATTAAGTTTCTTCGATCAGATCGAGGAGGTGAATATCTTAGTCATAAATTCTTAAACTATCTTAAGAAAAATGGTGTAGTCTCATAATGGATTCCACCTAAAATGCCTCAACTCAACGAAATTTTAGAATGGAGAAATCAGACTCTATTATATTTGGTTCGATTTATGATGAGCTTCACAGACCTTCTTGAGTTTTTTTGGGGATATAGTCTAATGACAGCAATATATTTATTGAATAGAATTTTCTCTAAAATCATTTCTACCACACCATATGAGATATGGTATGATATGGTATGGTAAGAAATCCAGTCTGAGTTACCTCAGAATTTAGGATTGTTCGGCTTATGTCAAGAGACAATAGGTAGACAAATTAGAATCTAGATCCTTTAGAGCTTAGTTCATAGGATATCATAAAGAGTCATTAGGATATTATTTCTACCTTTCGGAAGACCATAATGTGATTATGAGTCGGCATGCAATTTTTCTTGAAAAATAGTTTAATCAAGATAGTGGCATTGGAAAGCAGATTAGGCTTGAGGAGAAGGTCTCTAAAGAGCAACAAGCTAAGGAACCTATGGAACCCAATTAATTAGAGCCAGTCCATACACTACCTCCACCTCAAAAATCAACTAAGATTTTTCGTACTCTTGAAAGGTTTTTAGGTACTATTTCAAAGGATATTAAGAAAATATTCCTCATAAAAAATGGGGCTTATGGTGATGATCCCAAGATCTATGACAAGGTGATATTAGATATCGACTCCGAGAAGTGGTTAGAAGAAATAAAGTCAAAAATTGACTCAATGCGCTCAAACCAAGTCTGAACCTTAGTAGATCCATCTGAAGGTATAGTACTTATTGGATGTAAATGTATAAGAGAAAGATAGGTGCAGATTAAAATGTGGAGATATTCATGGCTAGATTAGTAGCAAAAAGGTATAGTCAGTGCAAAGGCATTAACTATCAGGATTCTTTTCACCGATAGTCATGCTAAAATTCATCTGCACATTGCTTGCTGTTGTAGCCTATTTCGATTATGAAATATGGTAGATGAATGTAAAAACGGTGTTCCTAAATGAATATCTTAAGGAAGATATCTATATGGAATAGCCTCTTGGTTTCGCATCCAGTGATGGAGATCACAAGGTCTGTAAGTTACAGAGGTCCATATATTGACTAAAGCAAGCATCTCGGAGCTGGAATGTTCATTTTAATGATGTGATCAAATCATTTAGTTTCATAAAAAAAGAGGAGGAGCCATGTGTATTCAAAAAGATCAGTGGGAGCGTTGTTGTCTTCCTCGTACCATACATGGATGACATCCTCCTAATTAAAAATGATGTTCTCATGTTGACCACGATCAAAATATGGTTATCAAAGAAGTTCTCTATAAAAGATTTATGAGAAGCATTCTTTATATTGAAAATTAAGATCTCTAGAGATAGACCAAAAAGGATGCTAGGTCTTTCATAGAAGATGTACATAGAGGAAGTGCTAAAGAGGTTTAGCATGAAAAACTCCAAGAGGGGTCTAGTACCCTTCAGACATGACATTCACCTTTTCAAGAAGATGTGCCCTAGCACACTTAAGAAAAATGAATGCATGAGTAAGATTCCTTATGTTTCAGTAATAAGGAGCCTCATGTATGCCATGCTATGTACATGTCCTGATGTTGCCCATACCGTGAGTGTCACGAGCAGGTATCAGTCGAATCCAGGCGAAGAGCACTGGACTTCTATGAAATATATCCTTAAGTACTTGAGAAGGACTAAGGATATGTTTCTGATCTTTGGTAATGGAGACTCTAGGTCCTGAGGAATGTAGACTCAAATTTTATGTCCGATATAGATGATCGAAAGTCAACATCTAGAAGTCTGTTTATAGGCAATGGTAGTGTGGTTAGTTGAAAGAGTTTCAAGCAAACTGTTGGTGCAGAATCTGGACGATGTCGGATCGAGCTGGAGCTGAGGATGAAGAGGTCGTCACCAGTGATTTACAAAATAAAGTTTCATCTGGAGTCGGTGATGGTGGCTCCGATAGGATCCTTCGACGATCAAGTCAGCTCTTCTGGCCAAAAGAAATTGAGTGCTCAGGAAAGAGTTTGGTAGAATTTTGGAGAGCAGAAGAGAGCTTAGAGGAAACCTATCTGGAGGATCCCTTTTCATAGACGAAGCTTGATTGATAGTGACAGCCATACCATCCGGTAGTGGGCCACTCGGAACTGCATGAGGTTCGGTACGGAGAGGAAGGTGTCGTCAGACTGATAGTGACAGCCATAACCATTCGATAGTGGACCGCTTAGGGCCGTATGGGGTTTGCTATGGAGGGAGGGGTGTCGTTAGATTGATAGTGATCATTTGTCAAGATTTAATAACCATAGTTCGAAGGAAGCAAGTATTGGTTGGTGAAGAACTTTGATATATATCAATTCTAGAGAAGTTCAGTCTTCTGAAGGGAATACATTGGGAGGGGATCATCTGGAAGGAATACTATTTGAATTTTGGAAGTAATCCACTGGTGGAGTTCAGAAGAAGTTTGGCTAAAGGAGAAGTTTGAATGGAGTTTGGCTCCTGTAGGAATCTGACTGAAGGAGAGATCCAGAAGGAGTTTGGCTCCTATAGGAATTCGACTGAAGGAGAGGTCCAGAAGGAGTTCGACTCCCAGAGGAATTCGGCTGAAGGAGAGATCCAGAAGGAGTTTGGCTTTCGAAGGAATTCGACTGAACGAGATTTTCAGAAGGAGTTTGGCTCTTGGAGGTATTCGATTGAAGGAGAAGTTTGGAAGGAGTTCGGCTTTTATAGGCATCTGACTGAAGGAGAAGTCTAGAAGGAGTTTGGCTTCCGAAGGAATCCGACTGAAGAAGAGATTCGGAAGAAGTTTGGCTCTTGTTAGCATCTGACTGAAGGAGAAGTTTGAAAGGAGTTCGACTCCTGAAGGAATCCGACTGAAGGAGAAGTTCGAAAGGAGTTTGGTTCCTGGAGAAATTTGGCTGAAGGAGGAGTCCGAAAGGAGTTCGACTCTTAGAGGAATCCGATTGAAGGAGGAGTTTGGAAGAAGTTCAGCTCTTATAGAAATTCAACTATGGGAGAAGTTTGGATAGAGTTCGGCTCCTGGAGGGACTTGACTGAAGGAGAGATTCGAAAGGAGTTTGGCTCCTATAGGCATCCGACTGAAGAAGAGGTCCGAAAGGAGTTCGGCTCCTAGAGGTATCCGACTGAAGGAGAAGTCTGAAAGAAGTTTGACTCCTGAAGAAATCTAACTAAAGGAGAAGTTCGAAAGGAGTTCGACTGCTGGAGGGGTTCGACCGTTGGAGGGAGAATTCCCTATCGAAGCTCCTCTGGGATTGCCAGTTATATTAGGCTAAGCATCAGACTGGACTTCGGTGGAAGTGGGGTTTATCCCTAATAATAGTCTTTCCACTCCCGAGTTCGAAATTTGAAGGAAGGGAGTATAAAAAAGATGACTATCGAAGTCCTTTTTCGGGCTCTGCACCCATTGAGGTTGAAGCTCGGGAGAGATCTTATCTCCTGTCGAGGTTGAAGGAGATCTCATCTCCTGTTGAGATTGAAGCTCTTGGAAGCTCGGGAGAGGTCTTATGTCTAGCTGAGGTTGAAGGAGATCTTATCTCCTATTGGCATAGATATTGAAGCTCGAGGGAGATCTTATTTCCAGACGAGGTTGAAGGAGATCTTATCTTTTGTTGGCATAGATGTTGAGACTCGGGGAAGATCTTATCTTCAGTCGAGGTTGAAGGAGATCTTATCTCTTGTTGACGTGGACGTTAAAGCTTGGGAGAGATCTTATCTCCAGTTGAGGTTGAAGATGATCTTATCTCCTATTGGTGTCGATGTTGAAGCTCGGGAAAGATCTTATCTCCAGTCAAGGTTGAAGGAGATCTTATCTCTTGTTGACGTTGAAGCTTGGAGGAGATCTTATCTTTAGTCGAGGTTGAAGGAGATCTTATCTCCTGTAGGTGTAGACGTTGAAGCTTAGGGGAGATCTTATCTCCAGCCGAGGTTGAAGGAGATCTTTCTCCTGTTGGTGTAGATGTTGAAGCTCAGAAAAGATCTTTACCTCCAGTCGAGGTTTGAAGGAGATCTTATCTCCTATTAACGTTGAAGCTCGGGAGAGATCTTATCTCCAATCGAGATTGAAGGAGATCTCATCTCCTATTGGCGTAGACTTGAAGCTCTGGGAGGTCTTATCTTCTAGCCGAGGTTGAAGGAGATCATATCTTCTATTGGCGTAGACGTTGAAGCTCGGAGGAGATCTTTTCTCCAGTTGAGGTTGAAGGAGATCTTATCTTCTGTTTGGCATGGACATTGAAGCTCGGAGGAGATCTTATCTCCAATCAGGTTGAAGGAGATTTTATCTTCTATTGACGTTGAAGCTCGAAGGAGATCTTATCTTCAATTGAGGTTGAAGAAAATCTTATCTCCTATTGGCATTAGACGTTTGAAGCTTGAGGAAGATCTTATCTCTAGTCGAGTTGAAGAAGATCTTATCTCCTATTGACATTGAAGCTCAAATGAGATCTTATCTCCAACTGAGGTTGAAGGAGATCTTATCTCCTATTGGCATAGACGTTGAAAGCTTGGGGAGATCTTATCTCCAGCCGAGATTGAAGGAGATTCTTATCTTCTGTTGACATTGAAGCTCGAAGGAGATCTTATCTCTAGCTGAGGTTGAAGGAGATCTTATCTCTTATTGGCGTAGATGTTGAAGCTCGAGGAAGATCTTATCTTCAGTTGAGGTTGAAGGAGATCTTATCTCCTATTGACGTTGAAGCTCAGGAGAGATCTTATCTCTAGTCGAGATTGAAGGAGATCTTATCTCCTATTGGCATAGATGTTGAAGCTCGGGGGAGATCTTATCTTTAGTCGAGGTTAAAGGAGATCTTATCTTCCTGTTGACATTGAGCTCGGAGGAGATCTTATCTCCAATCGAGGTTGAAGGAGATCTTATCTCCTATTGGCATAGACATTTGAAGCTCGGGGGAGATCTTATCTTCAGTTGAGGTTGAAGGAGATCTTATCTTCTGTTGTTGACGTTGAAGCTTGGGAGAAGATCTTATCTTCAGCTAAAGGTTGAAGGAGATCTTATCTCCTATTGGCGTAGACGTTAAAGCTCGGGGGACATCTTATCTCCAGCCGAGGTTGAAGGAGATCTTATCTCCTATTGGCATAGACATTGAAGCTCAGAAAAAATCTTATCTCCAGTCGAGGTTGAAGGAGATCTTATCTCCTATTGATGTTGAAGCTCGGGAGATATCTTATCTCCAGCTGAGATTGAAGGAGATCTTATCTCCTCTTGGCGTAGATGTTGAAGCTCGGGGGAGATCTTATCTCCAAACGAGGTTGAAGGAGATCTTATCTCCTATTGACGTTGAAGCTCGGGGGAGATTTTATCTTCAGTCGAGGCTGAAGAAGATCATATCTCCTGTTGGCATAGATGTTGAAGCTCGGGGGAGATCTTATCTCCATCCGAGGTTGAAGGACTTTGACTTGCTCATGTTAGGACGAGGTTCTCCTCCTGTTCCTAACATGGCCACTATTGATTGCTTCTTCTCTATCATCACATAGTTTTTGCACCAGGAAATAATAATATTGAAAAGGAGGAGTTTTATTGAAGAAAAATTATTGGTAGTACATCCTCAGATTTCTAAATTCCAACATTATGGGAGCATTGTTCCTCCAAGCTCCTTCAGACGATAAGTTTTGGATTGAACGATCTCCTGTATTTTATATTGGCCTTCTCAATTTGGTGCAAGCTTCTCCTGGCTTTAAGGCTGAGGGATGGTGGCTCGTCGAAGCACTAAGTCCTCCAGAGATAGTGTTGATGATGTCGAGAGGCGGTCGATCTCTTCGTTGTTTCTTCCTCATTGGTGATTCTAGTTGTGGCAGTGTCCTTGGTCGATCTACTCTTGCTTCAAGTCGGCGTCTGAGAAATCAACCTAGCCGGCCTCTCTTGATGAGCTCCTCGATTTAATCTTGGAGCTGAATGTATTCTTCAGTATCGTGGCCATGGTCATGATGGTAGAGGCAGTACTTGCTTCAATTGTACTTATTTAGGGGAGATCGTAATTCTTCTGATCTTGATAGCTGATTCTCGATTTCTATCAAAACTTGAGTTTTAGGAGCATTAGAGGGGCATAGTTGTGGAACCTTCCAGAGGGAGAACTTGTTCGTATCCTTCTATCGGGGCTTCTTTAATGATGAGCTCGAGGAGGAGTTCGGGCTTACTTATGCTCGGAGGGAGTTCGTGAGCATGGCCGAACTTCATTCGGCCCTCCATCAGCGATGGATCTATACCACTCTCCTACGGCTTCCTCATCCTTCAACTTAAAGGTTTCTTCCATTTGGTCATATCCCTTAGCCCAAGCTAGCAGATCGATAAAGTTTCTGGAATACTTCTTCTCTACAGAGAACAATAAATCATTCTTCTAAAGGCCGCCCTTGGTGCGGCCATTATAACAGACTGATCTAGGTTCTAGACCTCCAATGCAGTAGCATTAAATTGGGTGATATAAGTCAGGATAGATTCTCCATCCTATTTGATATTCATCAGAAAATTCAAACCTCAGTGGGGATGCTGGCTACTAACACAATGAGCCACAAACTGATGGCTCATCTGATCAAAGAAAAAGATCGTGCTCAATTTTAATGTCGGTACCAGTTTCTTGCAGCTTTCTTTAAGGTAAATGAGAAAACTCGACATAATATGGCATCTGGTGCGTCATGGAGCAGCATCATGGTCTGAAAGACTTCTAGGTGATCGACTGGATCAGAGGTTCCATCGTAGCTTTCAAATTGGGGGAGCTTGAAGTTTGATGGAATGGGCTCTTACATAATTTGGAAAGAGAAAGGGAGATCGGTGCAGATGTCATCATGATGAATTGGGGCGATGTGGCAGAGTTCCTCAATCCATCGGTCCATCTTCCATAGTTTCTGCTCGAGGACGTCATCTCGATCATAGATCTCGAAAGGCTTTCGACTATGGATGGAGAAGGTCCCTTCCAGAGAAGAATCATGATTCGAGCAAGGATCTTCTACTCTCTATTTCTCCTTTCCAGAGGCAACGGGTATGCTAGCCCAAGTGCTCCTCCTTGGAATCGATTCCTAACATCCCAACGGTGGATTTCCTGGTGGAACTACCATCGAAGGTTGCCGCATGGCCTGCACCATTTCGGTGAGGCCCTAAATCCACTGCATCAGTAGGTTAAACTGCTCCGGATCTACCATGGCTATCGGTGGAGGAGGAGGTTGAAGCACCAGTGATGGAGTAGGGATAGACGGATCTAGTCCAGATTTGGTGGTAAAAGTGATAGATCTCTAGATAGTCGCCCTCTTTGGAGGCATTTCTCGACATTGAGGAAAAGGATGGAGATGAACCTTAAAGAAGAAGATCCATAGGATCGATTGAGCACCTCTTTAAGAATAAGAGTACCTTAAAAATAGAGGGCTCTTCCTCTAGCATCAATCCTATTGGTGTAGAATCTGGTCGATGCCGGATCGAGCTGGAGCTGAGGAAGAAGAGGTCGCCATAAGTGACTTGCAAAATAAAGTTTCGTCTGGAGTCAATGGTGGTGGCTTCGATAGGATCCTCCGATGATCAAGTCAGCTCTTCTGACTAACAAAAATGGAGTGCTCAGAAAAGAGTTTGCAGAGTTTTGGAGAGGAGAAGAGAGCTTAGAAAAAATGTATTTGGAGGGTTCCTTTTTATAGATGGAGTTTGATTGATAGTGACGGCCATACCGTTCGATAGTAGGCCACTTGAGGCTATGTGGGATTCGGTACGGAGAGAAAGATATCATCAGACTGATAGTGATAGCCATAACCATCCGGTAGTGGACCGCTCAGGGCCGCATGGGATTTGCTATGGAGAGAGGGGTGTCGTCAGACTGATAGCGATCGTTCGTTGAGATTTAATAGCTGTAGAGAGGGATGTCTCAGACTGATAGCGATCGTTCGTCGAGATTTAATAGCCATAGTTTGGAGGAAGCAGACGTTGGTTGATGAAGAACTTTGACATATATCAATTCTAAAGGAGTTTGGACTTTTGAAGGAAATACGTCTGGAGGGAATTATCTGGGAGGAATACTACTTGAATTCTAGAAGTAATCCACTGGAGGAATCCAGATGAAGTTTGGCTGAAGGAGAAGTTCGGAAGGAGTTCGGCTCTTGTAGGAATTCGATTGAAGGAAAGGTCCAAAAGAAGTTTGGCTCTTAGAGGAATCCGACTGAAGGAGAGATTTGGAAGGAGTTCGGCTCCTGAAGGTATCCGACTGAAGGACAAGTTCAGAAGGAGTTCGGCTCCTATAGTTATTTGACTGAAGGAGAAGTTCAAAAGGAGTTCGGCTCTCAGAGGAATTCGACTGAAGGAGAGATTCGAAAAGAGTTTGGCTTCTGTAGGCATCCGACTGAAGGAGAGGTTCGGAAGGAGTTTGGCTTCTGTAGGCATCCGATTGAAGGAGAAGTTCGAAAGAAGTTTGGCTCTTAGAGGAATCTGATTGAAAGAGAAGTCCGAAAGGAGTTTGGCTCCTAGAGGAATCTAATTGATGGAGAAGTCTGGAAGAAGTTTGGCTCTTAGAGGAATTCGATTGAAGGAGAAATCTGGAAGGAGTTTGGCTCCTATAAAAATTCGACTGTGGGAGAAGTTCGAATGGAGTTCGGCTCCTGGAGGAACTTGACTGAAGGAGAGATTCGGAAGGAGTTCGACTCCTATAGGCATCCGACTGAAGGAGAAGTTTGGAAGGAGTTCGGCTTCTGTAGGCATCCGACTGAAGAAGAAGTCCGGAAGAAGTTTGGCTCCTGAAGAAATTTTACTAAAGGAGAAGTCCAAAAGGAGTTTGACCGCTGGAGGAGTTTGGCTGCTGAAGGAAGAATTTTCGATCGAAGCTCCCCCAGGATTGCCAGTTACATTAGGCTAAGCATTAGATTGGACTTCGATATGAGTAGGGTTTATCCCCAACACAAATCATGATTGCAGACTCCACCATAAAAGCTTAGTATATCGCTGCATTGGAAGCTACAAAGAAGGCCTTCTAGTATAATAAGTTTACCGTAGAGCTTGGAGTGATGCCATTAGATGCTGTCCCTCTGTACTATGACAACAATGGCACCATAACCCTAGCTAAGAAGCTCAGGTCTCACCAAAAATCCAAGCACATCGAGCGACAATTCCATTTCATCCATGATTACCTTGAGAAGGGATACGCTGAGGACAAGGGAGTTGACTCCATAGATAATGTGGTAGACCCACTACGAAGCTTTTGGGATAGTAGAAGATTGAAGCCCATCTTGAGAAGATGGAACTTAGATTTGTAGCCAATTGACTTTAGGTCAAGTGAAAGTTTGTTAGATGTGTGCCCTAGAAGTTAGATTGACTGATACTTGTAATATACTTCTATGGATAATTTTATAATTTTAATTTAAAAATTAATAAAGAATTATTTTATTCTATCACATTATGTACATGATATCTGTGATACATCCTTTGAGTTAATGATAATGATAATTCATATTTTCAAGAGTTAAAATTTTAAGACATGAATTTTTATAATTAACTCATAAACTACTCTCAATCGTAGGATTATCACAAGGATGGTGATTGATTTGGAAGGTTGATATATGATCGCTTTCTTAGGATAGATGAGTCTTAAGTCTATGGTGTGGAAACATCAAAGCAAGAGTACAAGTACTTATTAGAGAATGAGGGTACTGAGCATGACCACCACGAGCAGTCATAAGGGAGCTACCTTCTTGTCGATGACTGGCTCGATGCTGTAATGGTGTGACTGGTTTTTTGACCTAAGGTGCATCGACAATTTATCTTGAGGGTGTTATAGTTTGACTACACCATAACTTGGTCTCCTAGCCATTCTCCTTCTATAGACTTTCTGGCTTATCTCGAGTGAGCCAAATTGATTTGGACTCATTCAGAAATCATATATAGATTTGTCCCAGTCTGACTGGGGCTTGTCTAGGTCAGAAAAGAATGGTCTTAATTCATCAGATGGAAATAAGACAATACCTACCAATTCCTGTCCCCACCTACTATTTTTGGTTTCGTCAAGACATTGATCCAGTCTTTGCAAGAAAGAAAAGAGGAGAGGAGATGTGTTCCCCCTATTTTCATCTGAGGGTGCATGTCCCAATGAGTATTTGTGTGAAGGATTAAGGGCACATGTATGGATTAGGGAGTTGACCAGTCAAATTAAGATTTGATTAGGTCAAAGTTGCCCGATGAGATCAAACACCTTAAAGATAGGTTCCTTGCTCCGTTCTGCTTCTTATCGAAATTATCCCACACCACTTTCTCTGAATTTTGTGTGATAAAATCAAAAAAATAAGAGGGTGGGGCATGGAGATTAAATATAGAGTCCTTCTGCATGTCACATTTGATCTGGTCAAAGTTACCTGCGAAGGGACTCTAGGTTTGGTCTATTTAAAGACCCTGCACCCTAGGATTTGTATCTTTGGATCTCCCATGCCCATATGCTGCCACCAAACCCATCTCCATGCCTTTTTTAGTGCTCCTATACCTCTTCTCCACATCCATATTAGGTTGGGCACAATTTCAGCAATTAAAAGTTAATAGAAGTTGCAGCAAAGATCAAAGACAGGACTTCTACATTAAGAGACAAGGTGCTACCTTTGAAGATTCATTTGAAGGCTTCATAGATTCAGATCTGATTTGATTTTTATAGATCAGATCTAGAAGGAGAGCACATCTAGATCTAGCCCGAGTGGACTCTGGTAGAGGCCAGACGCATCGTGGCTTGATCCAGGACCTTAGGAGCATCAGGATCATCTTCAGGATACTAGTTTACCCTAGATAGATAACAACTGTTGTTACTATTTGAATTTTAATTTTTATTTTAAATATTGGATCATTAGGATCAGATCCAAGAACTCTCTGATTTGATTAGTTTTTGTAAAAATTTTTATGAAAAATTATACTACAGATTGATTAGATCGAACCTGTGGTGGAAACAAGTTTTTCCTTCGAGAACCATTGGAAAGTAAAACCATTCTTAAGTATTTGAGAAATACTAAGGACTAGTGGTTGATGTACAGTGAGTCAGATTTGAAACTAGTAGAATTTACAGACTCTAACTTTCAATCTGATCATGAGGACAGTAGAAGCGTGCTGGGTTATACCTTTATCCTAACTAGTGGAGTCATCTACTGGAAGAGTTCCAAACAACATATTATGGCAGATTCTATTTGCGAGGCAGAGTACATCAAAGCATCAAATGCCGCAAAGAAAGCTATGTGGCTGAGAAAGTTTGTCACCGAGTTTAGAGTATTACCCTCACTCGATGGTTCGGTCCTGCTCTACTGCGACACACTAGTGCCATTGCTCAGACGAAGGAACCGAAGGCATACCAGCAGAGAAAGTACATACTGGGTCACTACCACTTGATCCGAGAGATCATGGATCGAGGTGATGTCAACCTTTAGAAGATTGATGAAAAGAAGAATCTGGCTGACCCCTTAACTAAAGCCCTAGCAGTAAAGGAGTTCAACAACCATAAGTTGAAGATGGATATTAGATACTATACTGAGTAGCTTTAAGATAAGTGAAAGTTGTTGGAAATTATTTCCTAAAGCCAATCGTCAGCCTGTTGATGGTTGTGCTATTTTGTATTTATAAATGATTTATTATTAAATAAAATTATGATATTTTCATTATAAAGTCTACATCTTCTAATGAACTCTTTTATTATGATGAAATCCTTAGGACTATTTAGTTTTGATAAAGAAAGAATTTATCGATTTGTCCTTAAACTGTTCACGACCAAATGATACGTTGTTAATAAGGATGATAATGTTTATCGAGTATAAGTTATTGTATGCCATATACATTGGTTGTTCTCTTAATCAAGGAGTGTGGAAACACTGATATGATATATAGGTGAGGTGTAAGGGTACATCATCACTGAACATGATTAATTTCAGAGCATTCTGCTGTCAAGAATTGCTCTAATGGGATATGGATATAAGTATCCCTTAGACCTGAGATCACCATGGTGACTTGCAAGTAACTCACTATGCTTTGGTGTCGGACTATCTGAATTTTTAATTTAATGATGAAAGATTTTTAAACATAGTTAAGTACTTATGAAATCGGTGAGTGATCAAGATGGAATTGACCACTTCAAAAGTTTGAAGAAAATGCATCACTATATTTTAATTTAGCAAAACCTTGGCCAGAATAATCCATGAGATGGATTTGATATTTTAAAATATAATGTGGATGACCTAATTAGGGTTGATAGTTAAACTCAAAGTCATCCTATGAGCATTTAGGTTAAGAGGATGAATTATATGAAAACTATATCCATATGGAATTTAAGAGTGTTATTTAACACATTCGACCTCTCTGACCGTCGGATATCAATGCTAGATGATCACTTCGATTGGTATAGAAATTTTTTTCTATGCTATCGACTTAGGTTTGAACCTATGGAGTCACACACATAAGATATCTTGATCTGATCGAATGGTTGATCAACGATTTAGAATCGTTCTAAATACGATTGATGTTTGACCTAGTGCAAGTGTTGTAGGAGGATCGATTAGCAATTGAATTACTAATTGATTTAATTTGATTAAGCCAGAGCTCTAAAATTAAGTCTAATTAAATATAATTTAATTTGATTTAGTTTAGACTTGATTGGATCAAGTTCAATTGGTTTATTGGATGAGCCAATTGCAAGGGGAACAAGTCCCTGATCAACTAGGATTTGTATGTACTTAATTTTTAATTTGATTAGAAATTAAATTAGATTTAAATTTAAATTAATCTAATTTAATTAGGCTCTTAGTTAGGCTAATATCTTCTCTAATTGGATTGCATTAATTTTGATTTAATTGGGTTTAAATAACATGTTTGACCAAGTCAAAATTAGAGGTCCTAGTGTGACTAGGACTTCTTCACCTTGTGCCAACTAAATTCCTTAGCCCTTCTCCACGCCCATTTTCTTGTTATTTTCATGAAACCTCTCTTTTCCAGAGAGAGGATGCATGTCCCCATGCCCCATATCTTTCTTACATGGTTTTTGGTTGAGGACCAAGTCAAAATAGGTTAGTTACTTTAAATTCAAACTCTATTTGATAGAGTTTGTTACAACCAAAACACTTATCCATGTATGATGCCTAATCTCCTAATTTTTCTCTAAAATTTTTAGAGGAAAAGAAGGATTTTTGTGTGCCAATACCTGATGGTCCATGTCTGAAATTTTGGAGAGGGCACCTAAGAGTTGGGCGCTCCAAATCTTGCCCTATTTGGACAAGCCTTGCAAGGTTTTTAACCTAGACAAGGACTTTGTCATAACTCTCTATTTAAAGAGAGTTAGGACATAAAATTTTTAAAAGTTCTAGACCGGAGAGAGAGACATTGAGGCATGGGAAAGGTTGGGCACAAATAGGTTTAGGCGTGGGATTTTATGAAGACATAAATCATTGTGTCTTGGTGAGGGAAACAAGGAAGAAGAAAGGATTCTTCTTCAAGGGTTTTTTTGATTCTCTTCTTCCTCTTTTTGTGAGATTTTAGAAGAGTGATTCCCTTCGCAAATCCTCTATTTCTTCTTCTAATTATTGGAGGATTCAAGATTTGAAGAAGGAGGCTTCAGATCAGCCATCAAAGAAGTATCAGTACAGTAATAGCATGCTGTGCTAATTTCTATTACCGGACTTCATATCGACGATCGAAGTCTTGTGTGGACATCCTATAGAGGCCGGATGCATGTACGGCTTAGAGCAGCGACCTCAACCTCGGATTAGTAAGTTGAAGAATCCAACTTACAAAGGTAAGGATAGTTCGATCTTCCTTTTTTCTTACTAGATTGGATCTAGTATAGTTTTGATGTTGATGTGATCAACATCTTCTTCTCTTATCTTTTTAATTTTAGATTTAATAGCATACATAGATCATGAAATAAGATCCTTGATCTATAGTTAAATCATGTTCTTAATAAATTAATTTGTTTAGTTTATCACTTTCGCTGTCTGTTTCTGAAAAATGTTTCAAAATAGATTCATGAAAACCTAGATTTTTACCGATTTTCACTACTTAGTTCATACACCATAAAAGGTGGGTACCTTTGTTGGATGAGCAGCCAGTTTTTACTAATTTTCACTACTTAGTTAATAAGATGCAAACATGAATTACGAGTTAGAAATGGAAGGCTCTATCACTTGCCAGTAGAACAATCTTGCTCCAATTGGCATCCATTCCACTTTATGCTCTAGCTTGTGTACTTACTCTTTCGACGATCTTATCGAAGTTAGAAAAAGAATTTCAATCTCTTTTTACAGGGACATCCTTCAAATCAACATAGGTTCATCTTATTCTATGGTCTACAATTTGTTTGCCTAAACAGTTTGGTGGTTTGGGGTTGCAGTTATTATTTATGAGATGCCACACTTTGTTATGCAAATTGGTAGCTCAACTAGTGCTACATCCTAAATCATTGTGGGTTTAAATGGTTTCTGCAAAATATCATTTCTTTGGTTCTTGGGAGGGGTATCATAAGCCTAAAGGTTGTTGTGCCATTTAGAGTCACATTGTTCGTGTTGTTCATTTGGTACAATTCTACTTTGTATGCTCTATCGGCAATGGCTCTCATATCAGTGTTCTTCAAGACCCTTGAATTGACTCTATTCCTTTAATTGCTTCACCTACTTATATTAATATGAATGACTTCTTTTCTGATTTCCGATTAGATCAACTTATCATTCAAGGGGCTTAGAATATAGACAAGTTGGCTGCCTTGTTTCCACCTGATATTATGAACCAAATCATCAAAATTCATATTGCACAAGGAAAGGGCTTTGGTATATTGGAGGCTTCCTAATGATTCCTCAAAATAGATATCTATATGATTCCTTGGCTAGGGATTTACTTCATATATTGGAGGTTGATGCTTTTGATATTGTTTATCTTCACATAGTTTAATAGTTGCTGCCTTCTATTTATCCATTGTTCACTCTTTATGTTTCATCAGCCACACAGTGCTAACCTCTTATTTGCTATCTATCTTATGTTATCCTACGCTATATTGGATGTTGGGGGTAATGGGTGTTTCCGTATAGCATTTCTAATATTACACTATTGCAACCATGTTGACCACTTATTTGTTATTTATTATGTGTTATCTTATGCTATATTGGATGCCCTGGGCAATGGATGTTTCTACAGGACATTTCTGAAATCACAATATTGCAGATGCTATTTGCCATGCTTTGGGATGTTCTTTTTGTTGCTGTTGCAGATGTCCGATGCTTTTAGCTTCAATATTTTATGGATCACCGTACCTTTATTTTTTCAGTTGCTGTAGTGTGGGTGTTTTGGCTCAGCTGATGTTACTCATCTTTTCCTGCTGCAATATATTTGCTTCCTGTGTAGCTTCTCATGGCATTGGTTCTCATGAGTATCTCTCCATATAATAACTTCAGCTTAGGGGTTGTGCTGCTGTTGCATCTTACTACTTTCACCTTTAGGCTATTATCTTTTGTATTTTTGGGATTCTAGGTTCAGCATCTTAATATCAACTTATCTTTCTCCCTGTTTGTCCTAGTTGGGCTTATGTTCCCTATTTTCCTCTATATATGTTATTTTGTCTTACTATATCTCTGTTTACTTTTGTTTCTTCTCATTCTGTACATCAAACATTGTACTTTTACCTATCAGGCAATATAATACTCCTCTTTACCAAAACAAAGATTTAGAGCTTCCAATATTGATGAAATTATCATCTTTAGACACCAATTAGTGATGTTAGAAGGCTTGCTATCTATGCTTTTATAATCATCTTACTTCTTTAAAACTAGAGGTACCAACTCATTTAAAATCAGAGATGCCTACTATTTGGCACAAGGCTTTCCTTGCTACTTAGAAATGGGCATGTTAGAAAGCTTGTTTGATAAGTCAATAGTAATGTATGCAGATAAGTGCATGGGTATACCATTAGTGTCAATGCAGCCAGAAAGATGATGATCGAAGTGAGAATATAAGAATAGTGCATTTCTAAGTATCTTGACCTTCAAAAATTTTTGCCACCATTGCACCACCATTCAAGAAAGATGGATTTAGATAGGGTGAGGGGTATAACTTGGATAGGATAGTAGAAATCTAAATTAACACTTAAGATAGTAGAAAACAAAGCATAGGATAAAGTAAAATGAAGATAAAATAAATCATTGATAAATATATCGAATGGTCCTTTATAAAGTATAATTCTACTTAGTTATATTAAAATAATAATTATCCATTCGGATGGTTGGTATCGATATCTAACCTCTAGTCATAGCAATTCTAATAATTAGTGCCAGTCATCCTTCCACTACTCCACATTCATCAATACAATTGCTCTATACTAATTGTTCGACAGATAATAATAATTTATTGATCTTTTTTGTGTAAAAATGGATATATTGAATTAATTCATAATAAATGCATCCATGAGAATCAGAAAATAAAATAAAAGATAACTCAGAAGGGATATCTATCTCAGCCAACTACAATGTAGATCCCATATGATCAACAACATATGATGCCATCTAGTCTGCTGCATTATTAGCTTATCTATACACATATTTTACTTCAAAAGTCTGAAGAGTTGCTATCATTAAAAGGTGAATTGGTAATCTTATATTAAAAAATTATAATTGTACAAATATAGGGTTTTATGCTCAAGTTCTTTATTAGGTTACTCTTTGGTACACATTTGGGATTTTTCTTGTATATGTATCTCTTGCTCTTTTTCATTTATTATCCATCAAAAGAAAATCTAGATTAGAGTTTGTTTGTTTTCTTTAATATTTTCTTATTCAATGATCACTACTATAGAAAAGAACCATGTCAACACATACTACGACAGCGATTTTCAAAATCACTGTAATAGACTCTACGACAACGATTAATCCTAACCACTGCCATAGGCCTAACCTATGGCAGCGGTTATAATTAATCACTGGATAGCGGTTATGACTAATCGCTGGACAGCGGTTATGACTAATCGCTACCATAGGTCGATGGTTATGACTAATCACTGGACAGCGGTTATGACTAATCGTTGCCATAGGTCTGACCTATGGCAGCAGTTAGTATTAACTATTGCCATAGATTAAACTATGGCAGTGGTTCTTTATAACCGCTGCCGTAGGCTCAATCTATTGCAGCGGTTAGTCATAATCACTACGATATCTTTTTTTATATTTTTATTTTAAATATTATATAATTTTAAAATTTAATGTCCATATTCATCATTTGTTATTTAAATAATTATCATTAGAGTGTCGTCATAAAAGATCACCTCGATCTGATGGCCCTAGCTTTATCGATTGAAAAAATTTGATTTCGATGACCACGAACGATGATATGATGATCTGATAGATAGAGATCTTTGATATATCTAAAAATCTATAACGATGATCTTAATGATGTTTATAGCATACTACCAAAGTTTCACTTCAATCGGATATCGTTATCATGATCAATTAGTATGAAATGATTTCAACTATTAAATGAAAAACTAGTGATCAAATAACCAGATGGCGTCTGATTATGAGATAACTTTTTAGATAAATGATCTTGACTACTATTTTAATAATTTTTATAATGATGATCATAAAATTTAAATTATTTTTATAAGAATCGTTCACGTTAAGCAGATCTTGCAAAAGCACGAGCATAATTACCAACGGAGTTTAAAAATAGGTATCAAGCGACGTATAATTTTGGATCGTTCTTAGATCCATGATTTAAATTTTATGATCACCACCATAAAATTGATTAAAATAGTAGCTAAGATCATTTATCTAAAAAATTATTTCATGGATGGACGCTGTCTGATCTTTTGATCACTCATTTCTTATTTAACGATCTAAATAACTTCATGCTAAATTGACTATGATAACGATATCAGATTAAAGTGAAATTTTGATAGTATGCAACAAACATCACTGAGATCATCGTTGCAAATTTTTGAATCCATCGGAGGTCTCCATCTATTAGATCATCATATCATCGTTCGTGATCGTTGAAATTAAATTTTTCTAATCGATGAAGCTATGGCCATCAGATCAAGGCGGCCTTTTATGATGACATTCTAATAATAATTATTTAAATAATGAACAGTGAAGATGGATATTAAATTTTAAAATTATATACTATTTAGAGTAAAAATATTAAAAAAAATTTTCAATCTATGGCAGTGGTTACTGAAACTGCTGTCATAGCCTATGATAGCGGTTTGAAAATCATTGCCATATTTTAGGTTATTTCTAGTGCCTACCCCCAAATTTTTTTCCCTCTCCACCGATTGTTCTCTCTCTCTCTCTCTCTCTCCCTCCCTCTTCTCCACCATCGGTGAGACCTCACCCCTCCCTTTTCTTCTCCGATTGGTGCCTCCTCCTCCTCTGCCTCCTATTGGCTCCCCAGCCAGTGCGCCTCCTCCTCCGCCTTCTATTGGCTCCTTGGCTGATGCCGCCTCCACCCACGCCTCCCCCTTCTTCCCCAATCGGTGCCGCCACCTCTCCCTCCTCCCTTTCCTTCTCCTTCTGCCTCGGCCTAGGCCCGTGGCTCCTTCCTCCGGCTTTGCCTGCAGCCCACCCCTTTGGCCTCCCCATCACTGTGCCACCCCCTTCCCCTTCTTCTCTGGCGTAGGCCTGTGGCTCCTCCGCTGGGCTGCCGCCTGTAACCCACCCCCCACCCCCCTATGGCTTTGCTCACAGCCCACCCCCTCGACCTTCCTATCACAGTGCGACCCCCTCCTCCTTCCTTCCCCTCCTGCTCGATCGTTGGCTCCGCCACCTCTCTTTCTCTCCTCTCTTCCCTCGGCCCGGTCGTTGACCCCGATGTGAGCTTAGAAGTGGCACTACCAAGTCTTGAAAATATGAGAAGATAGATCATAGAAAGATGGGAGCGAGCTGGAAGAAGTATCAGTCTCAATAGTAAAATTCAGAAACTTGGCCGGCTCACTCTAAGACTAAGCCAGCTTAGTTGGAAACTGGGTCGGCTAGGTCTCAGAGGAAAATCTAGATAAAGAGTAGCATTTTTGGACTATTGGCATGGTACACAACTAGATTGGCTCAGTCTGGGATTAAGCCGATTCAGTCGCAGGTTAGCCAGCTCAGTCTGAAACTGGACCGACTTAGTTTTTATGA
Organism: Cocos nucifera; assembly: GCA_006176705.1. NCBI lineage: Eukaryota > Viridiplantae > Streptophyta > Magnoliopsida > Arecales > Arecaceae > Cocos > Cocos nucifera. Next base: position 47,476 of record QRFJ01006614.1, read on the forward strand.
ATTATTATTTTATGTATGTGGGTTATTTAGATTTGGAGAGTTTTTATATGAGCTTGAGCTTGACCCTTTATAAAGTATATATACTGAAAATATGTCAAGATTGTAAGAGTGCTGAAATATACTGAATAAAAGCTTTTTTCTCCTAAAAATCTCTTCTTCTCTTCTTCTTTATTCTTTGATTTATTTGATCATGCTTTCATAGAGATCACTGAGAAGTACTTTCTTGTTGCTTGGCTAATTAACGATGGCCATGCCGATTCATGTGGGAAGAGCACATATTTCTGACATTTGGTATTAGAGTGGTGTTGCATGGAAGAAAGGAAGACACCTAGGGTTTACTACATCCAGGATCTGTTGCACTAGGTTTTATCCTTAAAACTTATAGTTTACTTCGTGGTTGTCTCTGGATTGAGATGGAGATTGTTTACACGGAGGAACAATGATATAAAAGTTTGGAAAGAGAATCTAGGGCTAGTTAGATTTTCTGTGAAGAGTAGTTTTACTGGTGTGTGACCATGAATGGTGCTAGGGATCTGTTCTTGACTTGTTTGAAGTCATGGGATCAAGTGGATTCAAGGTGAATTTTGAGAAGTTTGACGGTAAGAAAAACTTTACCCTATGGCAGCAAAGAGTAAAGGACTTGTTGGTTCAGCAGAGGATTTACAAGGTCTTCACAAAAAAAAAGCCAAAAAAGATCAGTGCTGAAGATTGGAAAGAGTTAGAGAAAATTGCTTTTAGCACAATTCGGATGTGCTTGGCCAATCAGATTTTGCCCGAGGTTTGCACAGAGACTACAGCAAAGAAGCTCTAGGAGAGATCGGAGAACACATACATGGGAAAGAACGTGATGAATAAGCTGTGGTTGAAGAAACAACTGTATAGTCTGAGGATGCCTGAAGATGGAGATCTTGTTGCATATATCCAAAGGTTCAATCAGGTGTGTTCTGAGGTGATGAGTTTGGATGTGAAGATCGATGAGGAGGATCGGGCATTGCTGCTATTATGTTCTCTCCCAGGTTCATATGATGATCTCATAACAACTCTAGTTTATGGGAAGAAGATCCTAAACTATGAAGAGATTGTTGGTGTGCTCAGATCAAATGAGCAAAGGAAGAAGATCTATAAGGGAGACCCTAAGTCTGAGATCTTGACTGTGAATGAAAGACAGGAAAGATCAAATAAGAAGACAAGAGGAAAATTCAAGGGTAGGTCAAAGTCTCACGATCAGAGGAAGATGACATTGAAATGTTATAAATATCATCAGCTTGGACACCTGAGGAGAGATTATCTCCTTTTAAGATAAGAAAAAAGGAAGGCCAGCAAGGAAGATGATACAGCTTCTATGAGTAGTGGAGAAGACTTGCTAGTTATATCAGATGGATCCACAGAGTGTGATACTATGTAGATATTAGATTCAGCATGCTCGCACCACTATACTTCTCATTGAAAGTGGTTTGCTACCTACCAGAAGGCCGATGGTGGAAGTGTCAGTCTTGGAGATGATCATCTATGCAAAGTAGCTAGAATTGGCTCTATCAGGATGAGGATGTATGACAAAATCATTCGTACATTATCAAATGTTAGGCATGTAGTGGAGTTGAAAAAGAATTTGATTTCTTTGGGCTATTTAGAGTAGGATTATGCTTTTAGTAGCTAGGCTGGGAGTGGATGTCTAAAAATTTTTAAGGAAGCTTTAGTGGTGATGAGAGGTAGAAGACTGAGCAACAATTTTTACAGAATGGAAGGCTCAGTGGTAAATGATAGTGCAGAGGTGCTAGCAGTGGCATAGGAGGAGCATATTTTATATCGACTGTGGCACTATCGGATGGATCATGAGTGACCGTGGGCTCATAGAACTAAGCAGAAGAGGTATGATCCCAACCCTAAAAAAGAAGGGCACAGATCTTTGTGAGCCATGTATCTTTAGCAAATAGCATAGGATGAAGTTTGCCAGAAGTACCAAGCGCAGCGAGGGAGTGCTAGATTTAATGCACTCGGATGTGTGGGGACCAACTCTTATATCAACTAGAGGTGGGGCAAAATACTTTGTTACTTTCATTAATGATTTTTTAAGGAAGGTATGGGTTTATCTGATTAGAGAAAAATTAGAGGTGTTTGTCCGATTCAAAGTCTGGAGAGCTGAAGTAGAGAAGGAGTTAGGAAGATAAGTAAAGTGTTTGAGGTTGGACAATGGAGGGGAGTATACTAGTCTAGAGTTCAGGAGGTACTGTGAGAAAAATGGCATCAAACGCCATTATACGGTGAGGATGACTCCCCAGTAGAATGGTATCAAACCGATCACTGATCAAGAAGGCACGAAGTTTGAGGCTGTAGACATCACTCCCAAAGTTCTTTTGGGATGATGCTCTAACTTTTTCTTATTTTCTTATGAACAGATCTCCTCATTATAAGCTGAATGGAGGCATTCCAGAAGAGGTCTGGAGTGGAAAGAAGGTGGAGCTTGGCCATTTGAAAGTCTTCGATTGCACAGTCTATGCACATATGGAGGCAATCGAGAGGAGCAAATTGGATCCAAAATCTTAAAAGATGAAATTTATAGGGTATCCATAAGGAGTCAAGGGGTACCTACTATGAAACTCTCAGGCACAGAAGTTAGTGTCAATAGGGACGTTATCTTTGATGAGAAGAGCATTTTGAGGAGGTCTAGGATAGATGGAACTGAGGAAACAAAGGTGAATAGCGGTGGCCAGTCAGAGAATGATGACATGTAGGTTACATCCACTTACATGAGTGTTCCTATTAAGGTGGAGCTGGACAGAAAAGTATTATCTCAGATTGAAAATCAGTATGGAGGGTCGGTAGTTCAAACAGATGTGCAGGAGTAGCCACAGACATCAGGCAGAGATGTTCTAGTGGAAGTGACTTTACACAAGCCCCAGCGTACTATTAGGAGATCGGTTTGATATGGCATTGATGAGGTTATCTTCTATGCACTCATCATTGCTAATGGAGATCTAGAGAATTATGTAGAGGCCATGGAGAGTAAGGATCATGATTCATGGATGCAGGCCATGATGAAGGAGATTGAATCACTTGAGAAGAATCAGACATGATAGTTGGTGGATCTTTCAGAGGGTGCTCGACCTATTAACTTAAAGTGGGTGTTCATAAAGAAAGATGCACCTTTAGAACAAGGTGGAATTAGATTCAAAGCAAGGCTGGTAGGAAAGAGATACTCACAAAGGAAAGGGATTGACTACACAAAAATTTTCTCTCCTATGGTGCGTCATACATCTATTCGAGTTTTGTTGTCACTGGTGGCACAGTATAACATGGAATTGGAACAGATGGACGTGAAGATGGCCTTCCTTCATAGGACTTTAGAGGAAAGAATCTACATGAACCAACTAGATGGTTTCATGGAGATGGGATAGGAAGAAAAGGTGTATTTACTCAGGAAGTCATTATATGGCTTGAAATAATCCCCTCATTAGTGGTATTGAAGGTTTGATAGCTTTGTCTTGAGCCTGGATTTCAGCAGATGTGAACATGATTGTTGTATCTACGTCAAGGATATAGATGAGGAGGATGTCCTGTACCTGTTATTGTATGTAGATGATATGCTCATAGCCAGTAGAAGCATGGATGCTGTGAAAAGGTTGAAAAGGATATTATCATCTGAATTTGAGATGAAAGATTTAGATCCAACTGAGAAAATTCTTGGAATAGAGATTTGCAGAGATAGGTAGAAAGGAGTGCTCCATTTGTCACAAAAAAAGTATGTCCAGAAGATTCTGAAGAGGTTTGGGATGGAGAAGGCCAAACCTGCAGAGACGCCATTGCCGAGCCATATGTCTCTCTCCAAGTTATAGTGCCCCCAGTCAGAAGAGGAGAGAGAGTACATGGAATGAGTCCCTTATGCAAATGCTGTAGATAGTGTGATGTATACTATAGTGTACTGTAGACCAGATATAACACATGTTGTGAGCACGGTTAGTAGATACATGGGTAACCCTGGGAAGGAACACTGAAAAGCATTGAAATGGATATTAAGATATCTGCATGGAACAAGGGATTATGGTTTTGTTAGATATATGTGCCCTAGAAGCCAGAATTGGCTGACACTTGTAATACACTTCTAGGGGCAAAATTATAATTTTAACTAAAAGCAATAAATGGGTTATTTTCTATCACATATGTGTATTTAGTGTCTGTGATATATCCTTTGAGTTAATGGTAATGATAATTCATATTTTCAAGAGTTGAAAATTTAAGACATGAATAATCATTGTTAACTCATAAATTGCTCCCGACCATAGGATCATCACGAGGATGGTGATTGATCCGAAAGGTTGGTGTATAATCGCTTCTCTTTAGTAGATGAGTCTTGAGTCTACGGTGTGGAGACACCGGAGCGAGAGTACAGGTACTCGTTAGAGAACGAGGGCACTGAGCGTGACCACCTCGAGTAGTCATTAGGGAGTCTACCTTCTTGTCAATGACTAACTCGATGCTGCAGTAGTGTGTCTGGTTCTTTGACCTGAGGTGCATCGGCAGTTCACCTTGAGGGTGTTATAGTTTGACTACACCATTACTCGGTCTCCTAGCCATATGGAACCCTGAGGTGTATGTTGGCTATAGCATGTTCATTGTAGGAACTGGATGGCATCAAGATGGAATCTATCTACCTTGGTGGAAGAGGAGCAGCCCTATGATAATCATGAGAATCAAGTCCAGAAGCCCATGGCCATGGCAGAGTGAAATAATAGAAAGAGTTTCTATTTAGATTTTCACATTGGACTCGAATCGAATGATTACATCATATGACAGAGACTAGGGTTTGACGAGTTCACCTTAACCCTAATCTGATCGGGGCTCAAGATAGAAAAACTGAATCACACAGGTAGCTGCACCAAGAGGTTCGCATTCAGCTCTGATGGGTTGCCACCATATACTGCTAGGTGTCACTGGTGGATTTTGGGAGCAATTAGAATGATTTAGATGATCGATCATTCTAGCTGTTCGAATCAGAAGAGTTCTGATCCATCGAAAGGAGTTTCGATGATGTCGATGATAGAGATCATGACATATCCCATTACCATACAGAACTGAACCTAACTGGATCACACAAACAAAGGTTTGAATCTGGTGATCATCAATTGAACTGATCTAGTTTAATTGATCTGAATGAGATTCAATTAGGTTCAAGGAAATAAATTCTCCTTTTGCTATCATAAATAAGTTGTCCTGTCTGAGCCAAAGGAGTTTGTGCTCAAACAGAGGCCTTCATATGGTCTGACAGGAGGTTGTCCAAGTCAAAAAAGATTGTCTTATTTGTAAGACACTACCTGCCATTTTTGGTCACCTGCCATTTCTTGATCTTTGACTTTGGTCAAAAGTCTACTTTTGACTGGTCAAACATTGACCATTGACACTTTGACTTTTGACCACATGTCATGCACCTATTGGAGAGCTGGTGGGGGCCTGTCCCCCTGCCAGAACCTTCAAGGAGAAGGGCGCATGCCACCCTAGGCGTGTGCCCAAGTTGGAGGCGCCTAGGAGTCCTTGTTGGACAAGGACTCCATCTCCTTTTTGGATTCTAATTAGAGTTCTTCTAAGAACCAACTTTGACTGATCTTAGGCACCCTCTAAGGAGGAATCCAGGGGACTCTATTCCCATCAATCAGATTTAGATCTGATTTCACAAAGGGTTGTGATTGGTTGGGAAGAAGAGGAGTTGGATCACAGCTAGTCTATAAATAAGACCCTGTACCCAACTCAGAAGATAGACATATGATGAGATCATAGTTTCTCCACACCCCAAGGCTGCCTCTCCCCTCCCTCTCCATGCCAAACCACCTTCTCCCCTTGCTCTCCACGTCCAAAAGGAGTTTTGGACCTTGGTTGGTGCGATTCAGATCAAAGAAAGGCGATCAAAAGTAAGAAGGCTGCGCTGCTGCAAAGGACGACTGCTCATCTTCAAAAAGAGTTTTGAAGATCCTCCAGATTAGATCCAGATCTAATTTTTGAATGTGTGATAGAGAAGAAGAGGATCTCCAGATCCAATTCGAGTGGATACCGGTAGAGGCCAGGCACTTGCGTGGCTAAGATCCAGAACCTTCCGCTGCAAATAGGATCATCAACAGGATAATAGGATTATCCAGATCAGGTAAATTAAATTTGATTTAATTTATCTTTTAATTTTATTTTATTAAAATAATAAGAATCAGATATGAAATATATCAAGATTTGATTGGAATTAAGAGAAAAATTTTTGAAATATATCTCTTGATCTGATCAGATCTGAACGAACCTGGATCAGAAAATTAGGATTTTCCTTCAGGTTTGGTATTTAGTAGGCAGTCGGAAGGATTTGGAGAATAATCTATGAAGATGTGTGAAGATTCAAGTCCTCTGGAAGGGTTTGTTGATGCCAATTATGCTGGTGATCTTGATACAAGGAGGTCTACTACTGGATACCTCTTCTGCGTATATGGTGGATTGGTATCTTGGAGATCAATCCTTCGACCAATCATGATCTTGTCTACCATAAAGGTCTAGTACATTGGGATAACGGAGGCTACAAAAGAGGCCCTTTGGCTTAGGAGGCTGATTGATGAGTTGGGGGTGGAGCAGAGTAAGGTTACACTATTCAGTGATAGTCATAGTGCTCTGTTGTTGGCACAGAATTCAGTCTATTATGCACACACAAAGCATATAGATGTGAGGTACCACAGGATCAGAGAGCTGGTGGAGGAAGGTGAAGTGGAATTGATGAAGGTCCATACCAAGGAGAATCGGTCTGATGCACTTACAAAGGTACTTTTTAGAGATAGCTTTTAGAGATGTGTGGCATGGATGGGTCTATTGAGAAGAGATGAGTTCACAAGAACTTAAAAGTACCAAGATGGAGAATGTGAGCTTAGAAGTGGCACTCCCAAGTCTTGGAAATATGAGAAAATAGATCATGAAAAGATGGGAGTGAGTTGGAAGAAGAATCAGTCTTAATAGTAAAGTTCAGAAATTGGGCCAGCTCACTTTGAGACTGAGTCGACTCAGTTGGAAACTAGATCGGCTAGGTCTTAGAAAAAAATTTAGATAGAGAGCAGCATTTTCAGACTGTTGACATGGTACACAATTGGGTCGGCTTAGTCTAGGACTGAGCCAATCTAGTCATAGGTTAGTCGGCTCAGTTTGAAACTGGGTCGGCTCAGTTTTCGTGGGTTATTATTTTATGTACGTGGGTTGTTTGGATTTGAAAAATTTTTCTATAAGCTTGAGCTTGATCTTTTGTAAAGTATATATACTGAAAATAGGTCAAGATTGTAAGAGTGCTGAAATATACCGAATAAAAGCTCTTTTCTTCCAAAAATCTCTTCTTCTCTATTCCTTGATTTATCTGATTGTGCTTCCGTAGAGATCTCTAAGAAGTACTTTCTTGTTGCTTAGCTAATCACCGACGACCACACCGATCCATATGAAAAGAGCGCATATTTCCAACACCCGACCCCTCCCTACTCTCTTTCTCCTCTCTTCCCTCAGCCTGAGCCCCCTCCTCCCCCTTCCTCTCCAACAGGCTTGGCTGCCGGCTCTGCCACCTCCTCTCTTTCCTTGGCCTGACCCCCCTCCCTACTATATCTCTCTCTTTCCTCTTTCTCTCTCTCCTCTTTCTCTTTCTCTCTCTTCTCTCTTTCTAACTCACTCTCTCTATCATTTCGTAGATGATCTCTAGTACCATCATCTTTTTCTAGCGCTGCTACCGATGACCCTCAAAGCTCTCTGTATGACCCCTCTCTGTAGCCACAGGTATGTTTTTTTAAAAAAAATTATAGTATTATTTATTTATCATTTATAATATTTATAATAATATTTAATTATAATTTTTATAATAAATATTATAAATATTTATTATAAAAATTATAATTTTTTATCGATCGTGGGTCATGCCGGTGGATAAGAGAACTCCTGTTGGTTGGTTCTGAACCGTGTTGGTGGATTCTGGGCTGGGTCGTGTCATATCGACAGCCATGGACAGCCCTTGGACCATGCCAGTCGATAAGAAAATCTCCACCAGCGAGTTCTGGGCTATGTCAACGATCGTGGGTCATGCTGACGGACAAGAGAACTCTTGTCGACTGGTTTTGAATCATGTGGATGGGTTCTGGGCTGTGCTATGTCAACAGTCTTGGGCCGTACCGTGTCGACGATCGTGGATGGCCCTTGGGCTATGCCTGCCAATAAAAAAATCTCTACTAGAGGGTTGTAGGATGTGTCGACGATCGTGAGCTATGCCGCTCGCTAAGAAAAACCTCACCCCTGCCAGTGCGTTCTGGGCTGTGACGTACCGGCAGCCTTGGGCCCTAGGATGATAGATTGTTTACTTACTGCTTGTTTACTTATCCCATGGCTCTCAGCCTTGAATTATGAAAACATAAACAAATCAACTTACTGCTTTGCTGAATGCTGCCTTAGGATGATATCGAGAACCTGCAAAGCTTCTTGATAGTTTTTTATGTCTTAACACACATATAAATATATTTACTTCTTGATTTCAATACAAGCTAAGAAAATGATTCTAGAAAGAATTTTATAGATGTTTATATCTTATTGCTTTTGTTAATGGCATTGCATAATGATAGACCAATTGATTAGTATACATAATCTTTGGTATCTATATATTTATATGTAATTATATGGATGGAAGAATTATGTATAATGATCAATTGATTGTCTAACTTGGATAGTTTAAAAATTATAAATAATTCTATAGATAATTCCAATAATCAAATGGTATTCTAAGAATTCAGAATAAAATTTTAGATAGTATTTTCTTTTTGTTCTCCCTACATGAAAGAACTAAGAGAAAATGATGTCAAAATTTTATTTGATCCTTATTGCATATCGTTTGATTATTATAATAAATCGATAGAATTAATGCAATTTTTTAATGGGATATGACCTATCTTTATCTATTAGTTGGTGATAGGATGTATTTATTGCATATCTACAAATGATATTTAATATGAGTTCCATACATGATATTTATTTTGATCCCTATTTATGATGTATTTTTTATTTATAATGCATATTTGTTTATAATGCAATAGTATATATTGTAAGTTGCATACATGATTTAATTACAATATTATCAATTTTTATAATAGATAAGGAGTGGATAAAGTTTAGTAGGCTCTTGTCAGAATATAAGACTGGACTTCAAAAATTTCTTGATTTTGCTATAGAAAACTTTGGTGACCACGGACTTATCCAATGTCCTTGTAAAAAGTGCATGGATCGGCTGTGGCTACCTTGTCAAGATGTAAATGATCACCTTACTATTTATGGCTTTAAATTCGATTATGAAATTTATCGGGATCAACATGGTGAGGGCAGACCGCAATGAGATGATCAACATGATGGGAGAGTGGAACAAATAGTTCGTGATATTTTTTCATTTGTTGGTCACAATGACGGTGCACCTACATCCATGCCTGATCCTATGGTTGGTGGAATGACAAACAGTGAGGATGTGGAGAAGTTCCATAAGTTGATGGAGGACACTAATGTTCTGTTGCATCCCGGATGTGAAAAGATGGTGAAGCTTGAGTTTTTAATCTGATTGTATCATGCAAAATGCTCTAATGGGTTTAGTAATAATGGAGTAAACTGCATACTAGAGCTTTTAGGAGACATTCTTTCGGACAATGCATAAATTCCAAAGAATAATTATGAGGCATCGAAGATTATTGAATAGTTGGGTTTTACTTATACAATGATATATGCATGTCCTAATGATTGCATGCTTTATTGGGAGAGGGATGCCAATCAAAATGAATGTATGAGATGCGGTGTATCAAGATGGAAAGAGAATAAAGATGGCACATTGACCCATGTACCTCAAAAGTTAATATGGTACTTTTCTTTGATTCTGAGACTATAAAAGTTGTTTATGTCAGCAAGAACATCGAAGGACATGAGATAACATGAAGAGAACCGAACAAAAAATGATGCATTGAGGCATCCAGTCGATGGAGAGGCATGGTAGAAGTTTAATGAAATATATTCCAATTTTACATAAGAGATATATAATGTGAGGTTAGGCTTGTCATGCAATGATTTCAATCTATTCAAGCATATGAATACTGTCCATAGTGTATGGCCAATATTTATTTATATTTACAACCTCCCACCATAGATGTGTATGAAAAAATCTTAACTTTTATGACAGTGCTCATCCCTAAACTGATGGAGGTAGGTAATGACATTGATGTCTATTTGCAACCTCTTATTGCCAAGCCAAAATAGTTGTGGAGCATTCAAGATGTTCCAACTTTTGATGCTTTGCTGAATGAGTCATTCTTCTTACGTGTAGCACTTTTATGGACAATAAATGACTTTCCAGCCTATGCCCTAATATCGGATCGGAGCACGAAAGGTGAGCTAGCATGCCCGATTTATGAAAAAAATACCTAGTTTAGAAGGTTGACACATTGAAGGAGCTTTAGCTATATGGGGCATTGATGTTTCCTCCATCGAAACCATCCATACAGAAGGGATGCATGCTCCTTCGATGACACTGTTGAAGAAGGTGAGGCACCTAGTCCGATGTCTGGGAGTGAAGTACTGAGAGAGTTGGATGGTCTTAGTATTGAATTTAGAAAAGATGATCCGATTGATGGTAAGAAGAGAAAGCGTCGATCAAAGAAAGATGACATACACTTTAATTAGAAGAAAAAAAGCATCTTCTTTGACTTACCATATTAGAAGATAAACTTATTGCGCCACTGCTTAGATGTAATGCATATTGAAAAGAATATGTGCGAGCTCCTATTGAAAATAATCTTGAATATCAAAGATAAGACCAAGGATGACTTGAATTCTTAATTTGACTTGAAAGAATAGGGTATTTGGATATCACACCATCTAGAGCCGGTAGGGAAGAACAGTGGAGGCTCCCTCATGCATGCTATGTTATGAATGCCTCCGAATGATCCATATTTCTTCATATGTTAGAGAACATAAAAATCTCAGATGGATACTCAAGCAACATATCAAAGCATGTGAATAGTAAGGATGTCAAACTTGGAGGATTTAAAACTCATGATTATCATGTGCTGATGCAGAAATTGATCCCAATAGCTATTCATCGTGTGTTGTCAAAAAATGTCAGAATGACTATTATTCATCTTTGCAACTTTTATAGAGATATTTGTGTAAAGTGGTTGCTTAAGAAAGACATGAAGAAAATGAAGGCAAGGACGGTGACTATATTATGTGATCTGAAGAAGATATTTTTACCATCATTTTTTATGGTTATGATGCATCTCATCATGCACATTGTAGAGAAAGTTGCACTTGGAGGTCCAATATTCTGTCGATGGATGTATCCTATTGCAAAAAATATTCAAACTCTAAAATCTTATATAAAAAATATGAATCGTCCGAAGGGATCCATAGTAGAAGGTTATTTGGATCAAGAGTGTATAGATTTTTGTATCATGTACTTAAATAAGCTCGAGACATGTCATAATCAGTTAATGAGAAATCAGGATGATCAGTATGAGCTAATTGAACCTACATTTGAGTCCATTCTATAGCTAGGTAGATTTCTCACTTTATACTGCCTTACTAATTTGAGCATTGAGGAAAGGGATAAGATGCACCGCTACGTGTTCTTCAATTAGATGTCATTGAGCCATATATAAGATGAGTCACTCTATCCTATTTATTTTATAATAATTAGAAGAAAATACTCAATTACACCTAAATTTATTCTTTGTGCATGTAGTAAATACAAGAAGGTCATAAGAGTAAAATATGATGCTCTAAGTATGTGGGAGAAAGAAAAAATGCACACCAAAAAATTTTCTGAATGGTTCGAAGATCATGTAAGCAAATATATATTTTTGTCTTGTGCAACTTATTTGAATATGTTTACTAATTAGGTATCATCTCCTTAATTAGGTGTGGAGATTATTGTTCGGTGATGTGAGCTCTGAAGTGCGTGCTTTTTCAATAGGCCCTAATCATACCGTGCATCAGTATAAATAGCTTGTCATTAATGGCTATAGGTTTAATATTTACAACAGATCCGTAAATATGGCAACATAAAATAGTGGCATGATATTGAGCACCACCATTGGATGTTATGCTAGCTCAAGGGATTCATAGCCTTGTATGGAGGATTTGAACTATTATGGTATGGTGGAGAAGATAGTCATCTTAGACTATTATTCAAAAGGAAGAATTGCATTGATGAAGTGCGATTGGTTTGACACTTTGTCACAGTCAGGGATGAAGATCGATGAGTGTGGTTTTACTCTCATTAACATGCAATGCCATCTCTGCACTGAAGAACTATATATACTTGCCTTTTAAGCTAGTCAAGTCTTCTACGTTAGTGATCCCTTGGAGCCTCAATGGGATGTTGTTGTAAGGATGGTGCCTAGACATATTTTTGATGATACCGAACTTGATGATGATGTTGGACCATGCATGCAAAGTGCTCCTCTAGGATAAAACTTACCTGGTACTGTCGAGGTCCCAGATACATTTATCAGAAGTGATGGTGATGTCCATATTGTAGATGTCACTAGATGATGACTTTAACATTCTGGTATAAATATTAGAGTCTATTTATTGTAATATTATTGTTCAACATGTTATATTGGTTAATGTTCATTAACGTTGTAGGTTACGATGGCATCGAAACACCATCTAGCTTTCACCTTCGCCCCTCGGTGGGTTATGCAAAGCTCGGCATCTAAGGACTAGTCTGAGTGTACTCCATCTATCTCTGCATTAGCTACTCAGGGACCATCAACATCTACTCCACCATCAGCATCTACTCCATTGGCATTTGAACCTCCACCATCAGCCACATCTTTGATATATGCTCCGACACTAGTATTTGAGTGTATATTTTTATTATATATATATTTATTTTTATATAGTATTTATATATTTATATATTTATATAATATATTTTTATTATAGGTGCATCATCCAGTAGGATATTTTATAGTCCCACAAGCATGCCATATGTGTGGAACTACCAGCATCAGGTGATGATGCAGTATGATGTGGAGGAAAGGTCAGTAGGAAAGACCGCATCGGAGATGCATTCATTTTTTGGAGTGCTTGTGAGGCGGTCCGACATCATTCCGATATTGTCCATAGACTGGTGATTGATGGATGCTGGTGTTAGAGACCGAGTGTGGGAGGAGATATGGGTAAGTATATTTTAATTATATATGCATTTGATATGTTTCCACTTTATTTGATTAGAATAATTTGGTAACTGACTTTTGATAATTTTATGCAGAGAAGGTATGACTTCTTAGATCATGAGAGGGCTCGAGATGCTCGACTGAAGAAGATTGGGGAGTTGTACCGGAGCTATAAGATCAAACTTCATAGAGGATGGCTCGAGCACTGACGAGACACTCTAGAGGAGCTTGTTCCTTAGATATAGGACTGTCCCCCAAGTCAGTGGGAGGGGATAGTTAGACATTGGAGGAGCTAGGAGTTTGAGATAAAATTTCTAACTTTTAAATTTTTTAATATGCTTAAAATTATATTTAAATATTTATTATTTATTTGAATACTTGTTAGGCTACCTTCCATCAGAATCGAAAGAACCGGGCAGCCTAGGAGTACACGCACACTCTAGGCCATGAGTCTATGGCCAGTCATGTGCATAGAGAGTAATGAATTCTAAATCTTACTAGATAAATTAAACTGATATTTTTTTCATGTTTCTAATAAACTGATCCATTGTTATAATTGATGAGAGATGGAATGATGCCTAGGCATAGTGAGATCTTCCGATCTAATTGTATGGATAAGAAGGGCAGGCTGATAAATGCCACGATTGGAAGAATTTTTGTAAGCAATAAATATATTAGTATATATTATCAGTATTATAGTATTTTTTATAAAATTTTATTTAAATTTATAATTATAGGAGTAGTTAGATGCGCTCGTGAGCGAGGGCTCGGATATTTTTGGCCCCCATGACCATCTATTTCAGGTCTTGGAGCCTTAGCACTCTAGGAGGATCTTATGCATGCTCAGACATACGCCAATGAGCTACTGGTCTGAGGCGAGCATCAATTCACATGCTTCTGGTGTCATCAGTCAAAAGCAGCTTGAGGAGGCATTAGCGTAGGTAGCTTAGGCTACGGCACGGGCAGATTAGGCTATGGTGTGGGCTGCTCATGCTGAGGAGTGCACATCTCATCTGAAGAGCATCCTGAGTGCCATGGTGATGAGGCTCAATGCATGTTTTGGAGTAGACTTTACGGACCTTAGGAACATGTTGGCCGATGTTCCAGCTTTGGCTCTAGCTCCAGCTCTAACTCCGGCTCCGGCTCTAGCTCTAGCTCCTCCGGCTCCAACTCCAGCTCCAGCTCCTAGTGATGATGACGATGTAGATTTAGGAGACTTCTTATTTTTTAAAAAAAATATTATAATAAATTTTATTCAATAATAAAATTTAAGCATATCAAAAATATTCTTATATTTATAATATTTTCTTATATTTTTTATTATGTTACATATATCTCTACATTTATCAAATAAAATATATAAAAAATTAAAATTTTTATATTTTTTTATTATTCAAAAGTTATGGCAGTGGTTGTAAAATCGCTGTCGTAGGCGTGCCAAGTGAGGCAGCAAGTTACGTGCTAACCGCTGCCATTGACCTATGGCAGTGGTTATGAAACCGCTATATTAGATCTATGGCAGCAGTTCTATAACCACTGTCATAGGTTGAGCTATGGTAGCAGTTCTATAACCGCTACCACAGCTCGATCTATTGCAGTGGTTACAGAATCGCTGCCATATCTTGATTTATGGTAGTGGTTACAGTACCGCTACCATATCTTGATCTATGATAGCGGTTTGCATAACTACTATAATAACTGTTGCCATAGATCTACGGTGATGGCCACAGTGGCAGCGGTTAACTAACCACTATCATAGCCTATGGCAGCGATTTTTTAGGCTACAGCAGCAGTTATAAATTACTGCCATAGCCTTGTTTTGTAGTAGTGGATGTGAATGCTATGTGTTTGATAAAATTTTATTCTTCTCTAATTCTAATTTCTTATTTTGCTAATCGAGTTAAGGTCTTCTCTTTGTAACCCTGGAGCTCGTTGGACTAAATTCCTTAACTACCCCCAAGGAGGAAGTCTTAACTCTAGAGAAGGGCATGAAACAAAGAAAAATTTTTTCTTCCAATTATGAATGGAAGATGGGGCACCTGATAGGAGCGCGATGTTGTTGTTAAGACACCGTGTTTATCAGTTTAAATCTAATTTTTTACTTTTTAAATTAATTAAAAATTATGAAGAGAGTAGTGAATCGGATCAAATCCATAGAGAGGCAATGATTTATTTCTAAAATCTTTAATTCTTTTATTTTTTTATTTTTATTTTTTTTAAAAGAACAAAAAAGAAGGATTTTTGAAAATTAAAATAAAAAATAGATTTATAAATAAAAGTAAAATTTAAATTACGTAAAAGTAAATTTGGTACTAAGATCTACTATTTAGATCTTAGCAGCTACTTACAATAAAATTAAAGAGTAATAAAGAATAATTAATTTAAAGAGCTAGAATTGAAAATAGCAATAAAGCTTTTTTAATTAAAATTAAAACTCATAGAATTTAAATATAAGAAATTAAAGAAAAGGAATAAAACTTAAATGTAGAATTTAAATACAAGAAATTAAAGAAAAAAAAAAGAAAGAAAAAAAAAATTAGAAGGAGATCGTAGATCAGCGTAGGCATAGAGATGGCATAGAAGACTGGCTCTTCTTCTCAGCATTGTAGCTTTGAAGCAACCTTTAACCTTGAGATTGGCTTCCATCCTGTACTTTGGCTTTTTTCTCATTAGATATATTAATTTCTAGAGGCTTGGGGTCCTTTTTATAAAGCTAGGAGGGTTGAATATTTTTTCTGGAGGCAATGTGGGACTAAGGGCCATTTCAATCGTGAAAATAAAAAGAAATTCGAGTGAAATTCGGATTAAAATAGCCTCTGAACAAATTCTGTTGAGTTCTTTTAATTCTGACCATCAGATGGTGATCCGATGCTTCCAAAAATACCAAAAATAGATGTATAATGGTCCATATCAAGTCGGATTAAATTCTGACCATTGGATCATGCTTGATGGAAGAAATTAGGCCATTGATCATGTGCTTGAGAGTCTGATCGCCGTCAGAAGCTTTCTGGACCATTGGATCGAAGCTGGAATCAAGCGCTACCATCCGATGGCGATCCAGGTGAAATTAGAAACCAAATTAGAGTTGGAATAAACCTTGACCGTCCGATCTTGACTGTAAGCAACCACCACCGCACGATCGTGCATTTACTGTTCCCATGGACCGCATGGACCAGCCGCACCGCACACCGTAGCCAATCAGCGCTCCTATCATCCAGTGAAAAGATCAGATTGCTCTATGAGCCATGATGGATTTTCTGTAAACCCTTTAAGGGTCTAGGTCCACCACGTGGCAAGCTTTGATTCGTCCATTTTTGCTGAGCTGGCGGCATGGCGGCTTGAGCCGACTGAGCCGTATGTTATTTTTTATTTAATTTATTTTATTTTATTTCTTTAGAAATTCATATCTTTTTTATTTTAGCTCCATTTTGCTCAAAACTTATTTCATTGTGATAAAAAAAAAGTTCTTTCCATTGATATTAAAATTTTATTTTTTATTTTTATTATTTTTTTAATTAATAAAAATATGAATTTCTTAAAAATATGTATCAATTAATTATTAATTCTTAAAAATAAGTATAAATTAATTGATAAATTGATGCTTTTATAGGTAAATTTATGGTACTTATCACATCCTCCAACTTAAGCTTTGCTCATTCTCGAGTAAAGAAAGAATTTAATTTAGATCAATTACCATATTTCGTTGAGATCCACCTTCACAAGAATAGATCTAGGATTTAAGATCAAAAGTTTAGATAGTATCACTAATTAAGTATTGAGTTTCAGAAGTAAATTTCATGGTAGATTAATCAATAACTTTCTTAGAGTTCATCTAAAGATTTTCAGCACTTGGTTTCGTGAATACTAACTTAGCATTTAGGTGTTGATTCAAAGAACAAACAAATCTTCTTTTATCACCTATTTTGGTTAGTTTTCTATATACTCCCAAGTTAAGTGCATGAATTAAGATAGCTTTCATACTGCTTTTTCTTTTTCTTTTTCTTTTTTTAAATTATGCTGAGCATCCTGGCCTTTCCTTCATCGTTTGATGTGAACTTCTATACTTAACTTAGGTGCAGGGTTCTAGTTTAGGGCAATCCACATATACTTTATGTTTTGCACTTTTTATTTAAGCAAGTAGCTCTTTCCTTAAATTCAAATTTCTTTACTTGAGGTATACATAAACCACCAATTTTTAGTGATAAGTAAATCCTCAATTAGCCTTATAATCAACACCTACTGTGTTTCATTAGTGTGTATATGCAATTAGAAGTGCTGTTAGCCTTTAAATGATCTAAGTAGGCTGCTAATGGTCTGACCAAGTAATCTGCTTCTTAACTTACTACCATTATTAGTTAATACTTTCTAACTTTATTACTTTTCCTAGTTTATTTTGCTTAAGATTCTCTTTCCTAAAATATGGTTTATCCAAAATTTTCAAAATAGTTTTAAAGTTTGATTATTATTATATATATATTTTATTATTATTTTTTATTATTTTTAATTTTTTTTTAAATTTTAATTTTAATTTATTTATTTTATATATATATATATATATTTTATCCTTCAACTGAATTGACATTATCCTCAATGGAGAGGGAAAATAAATAAAAGGATGTAAATTATGTTTATTTATTTAGCATGAGTCTTGAAGCTTATGATCCTTTTCCATTTTTTTTTTGGTCCTTCTTTAGCTTAGCCTAAAAAGAAAAAAAAAAAACTAAATAGAATAAATTAGATTCAAGAAGTATTGGGTTGCCTCCCAACAAGTGCTAAGTTTATTATCTTTAGCCAGACAAAATGTAGTTTAATTCATTATGGTTCTGTTAATTGTACTTGGTCAATATTTTGATTTAATGATATCCCTTCGATATATGGTTTAAGCCTTTGGCCATTTACCTTAAAGAAATTTTTAGTCCTAGGATCATAGAGTTTGATTGCACCATGTGGGAATACGTGATTAACTATGTAAGGTCCATCCCATCTGGATTTTAATTTTTCAGGAAATAATTGAAGCTTTGAGTTAAATAACCTAGACTTGTTGATTTGGTTCAAAGGTTTTCCTTGAAATATGTTTATCATGGAAGGCTTTCATTTTCTCCTTATAGATTTTTGAATTTTCATAAGCTTCTTGCCTTAATTCTTCTAATTCACTCAATTGTAACATCCGATTGGAACCAGCTTGGTTTAAATTAAAATTTAATTATTTTATTGCCCAATATGCTTTATGTTCAAGTTCTACCGGAAGGTGACATGCTTTTTCATAGATTAATCTATAGGGAGACATTCCAATAGGGGTTTTATAAGCTATCCTATAGGCCCATAATGCATCATCTAATCGATCTGACCAATCTTTTCGATCAGGCCTAATAGTCTTTTGTAAGATATTCTTAATTTCCCTATTAGATACTTCTACCTGGCCACTTGTTTGTGGATGGTATGGTGTAGCTATCTTATGTGTCACCCCATATTTTTGTAATAAAGTTCGAAATTGGTGATTTGTAAAATGGGTACCTCCATCGCTAATGATAGCACGTGGAAATCCAAACCTAGAAAAGATATTCTTCTGAATAAATTTTAAGACTACTTTATGATCATTGGTTCGTGTTGCTATTGCTTCAATCCATTTAGAAACATAATCGACAGCTACCAAAATGTATTCAAATCCATTGGAAGGTGGAAAAGGTCCCATAAAATCAATTCCCCATACATCAAAAATTTCTACTACTAAGATGGGGTTTAAAGGCATCATGTCTTTTTTTGAAATATTCCCTAAGGCTTGACACTTAAGACACTCCTGACTAAAAGTATGGGCATCCTTAAATAATGTTGGCCAATAAAAACCACTCTGCAATACTTTGGCCTGTAGTTTTTCATCCTAGAAAAATGTCCTCCACAAGCAAGGGTATGATAGAATTGTAAGATACTCAATTGTTCAGATTCAGGAACACATCTACGAATGATTTGATCAGCATAAATTCTA
This sequence comes from Cocos nucifera, assembly GCA_006176705.1. Taxonomy (NCBI): domain Eukaryota; kingdom Viridiplantae; phylum Streptophyta; class Magnoliopsida; order Arecales; family Arecaceae; genus Cocos; species Cocos nucifera. Next base: position 66,649 of record QRFJ01006614.1, read on the forward strand.
AAAAGCTCAGGATCTTCCCAAAAATAATATTTGATTTGAGCAAAGAATCGATCCTTCTCATTCTTAGACCAGCCATCAGGAATTTATCCTACGACTAAGTAATTGACAATATCTGCAAACCAAGGGCCTTTGTATGTGAAACTGTTAACAATTGTTCATCTGAAAAAGATTCTCTGATTGATATAGGTTCACTATCTTTAACTAGGATCCTAGATAGATGGTCTGCTACAACATTTTTAGATCCCTTCTTATCTCGAATTTCAATATCAAATTCTTGTAACAGTAAGATCCATCTAATTAATCATGGTTTAGCATCTTTCTTTGAGAGCAGGTATCTCAAGGCTGAATGATCCGAGTAAATTATGATTTTTGATCCTAATAGATATGATCTAAACTTTTCTAGGGCAAACACAATGGCTAGCAACTCTTTTTCAGTGGTGGTATAATTCATTTGTGCTTCATTCAGAGTTCTACTAGCATAATAGATTACTATAGGATATTTATTTACCCTTTGGCCCCAGACAGCTCCTATGGCAAAGTCTAAGGCATCGCACATAATTTCAAAAGGTAGTGACCAATTAGGAGGTTGTATGATTGGAGCTTTGGTCATAGCTTCTCTTAAGATTTCATAAGCTTTAAGATAATTTTAATCAAAGTTAAAAGAAACATCCTTAGCTAGCAGATTACACAAAGGACGAAAAATTTTAGAGAACTCTTTGATGAAGCGACGATAGAATCCTACATGACCAAGAAAAGATTGAATTTGTTTGACAGAAGTGGGAGGAGGAAGTTTAGAAATTAGTTCAACTTTAGCTTTATCTACCTCAATCCCTTTCTTAGATACTATATGTCCTAAAACGATCCCCTCTTGAACCATGAAGTGGCTCTTTTCCCAGCTTAACACTAGATTAGCCTCAATACATCATTTTAATATTTTCTTCAAATTGTTGAGGCAACTCTCAAAAGATTCTCCAAAGACTGAAAAGTCATCCATGAATATTTCTAAGAAATCTCCTATCATGTCTGAAAATATTGACATCATGCACCTTTGAAAAGTCGCAGGTGCATTACATAATCCGAATGGCATTCTACGGAAAGCAAAGGTTCCATAGGGACATGTAAAGGTGGTCTTTTTCTGATCTCCTGGATAGATTGCTACCTGATTGTATCCTGAGTATCCATCTAAAAAGCAAAAGTATTGTTGGCCTGCTAGTCTTTCTAGGATTTGATCGATAAAGGGTAAGGGAAAAGTGATCTTTTCGGATGGTTGTATTGAGTTTTCTATAATCTATACAGACACGCCACCCAGTGGAAAGTCATGTTGGTACTAAGTTTTCATGTTCAGTGTGGACAACCGTGAGTCCAGATTTCTTTGGAACAACTTGTGTGGGACTCACCCAGTGGCTGTCAGAGATAGGATAAATAATTCCAGCATCTAACCATTTAATTACCTCTTTCTTGACTACTTCTTGCATGTTAGGGTTAAGCCATCTTTGCATCTCTCGAGTTGGTTTGGCATTATCTTCTATATAAATATGGTGCATGCATATTGATGGACTAATTCCTTTTAAATCAGCGATGGTCCAACCTATGGCCTCCTTATATGTTTTTAGAATATTTACCAATTGGTTTTCCTGTTCAGTAGTTAAGTTGGAAGCAATTATTACTGGTAGGGTTTTCTTTGATCCTAAAAATACATACTTAAGTGATTCAGGTAAAGGTTTTAGTTCAAGTTGTGGTGGGGCCTGAATTGAAGGACGTAATGGTTCAATTTTTCGCTCGGGTAAGGGCTCAACTTTCACTGACCAAGGTAATGAATGTGATGGTTGAGGTGAATTAAGCAGGGCATTTACTTCCTGGGTTTGAGTTTCTTCAGTGGGTTCATCATCTTGCAGTAAATCTAAGGAGGAATTAGATTCAACTATTTCATCTACCTGATTGATTACAAAGCAGTCTTCCTCCTCTTGAGTGTACTTTGGGGTATTAAAAATATTAATTCTTACTTTTTGATTTCCAAAAGAAATGTCCATAGCTCCCATCTTACAGTTGATATTGGCATTGGCAGTTGCTAAGAATGGACGTCCTAAAATTATGGGATTCTGGTTCAGCTCTTGGGATGGTTCCATGTCAAGTATGAGGAAGTCTACTGGAAAATAACATTTGTCTACTCTAACTAGAACATCCTCAATCAAACCATGTGGTGTTTTTATAGATCTATCAGCTAATTGCAAAATAACTGATGTGGGTTTTAATTCTCCAATCCCAAATTTTTCATAAACCGAGGTTGGAAGTAGGTTCACACTAGCTCCTAAGTCTAGTAATGCTCGGTTAAAGGTTATGCCTCCTATAACACATGAAATTAAGGGTGCACCAGGATCTTTCATCTTTTGAGGTATTGGATTTAACAGGACCGCACTTACATCCTCAGATAGCATAACTCTTTTGGTGGTTCGTGGCTCATGCTTTTGGGTGCAGAGTTCTTTAAGAAATTTAGCATAGGCTGGGACATGCTGAATTGCATCGAGGAGGGGTAAATTAATATGAACTTGTTTAAATAGTTCCATTAGCTCCTTGTTGTGTGCTTCTTGCTTTTTATGAGAAGAGCCTGCTTCTAAGGCCGAAGGGAATGGGGCTTTGGGTTTATAGGTCTCAGGTAAATCATCTATTCTCTTCTTTTCTTTATCTATTTTATCAGTATCAGTTCTAAGCTCAGGTTCTTCTATATGATTAGTTTCAGTACTAACCTCTTCTTCAAATTTTTCATCAGTATTAGCCCTTATCACCTTGGTCTTGGTATGGGTCCTTAAGAATCCTACCACTTCTAAGTTCAGATATTGCTTTAGCATTTTCTAATTGGGGATTCTTAGGTGGAATGTTAGATGGATGAGTAAATCCAGGTGGTTGATAGACATTGGATGGATTATTTTTAGGATTTGCAATTGGTTGGCTTGGTAATTGACCTGGTTCTCTCCTCATGCTAGACTCAGCTAATTATCCTATTTGAGCTTCTAGCCTGGCAATTGATTGTTGTTGGCTTAGAATCAATTGTTGAAGTTGATTGAATTTATCGTCGGCTAGATTGGTCTGTTGATGAGGAGGTGGGTATGAGGGCTGATTATAATGCAGTGGTTGAGAAGACTGACTAGGTTGTCCCTTATTATAGGCATAGTTCTGGTACTGGGGCCTATTTTGATAATTTTGGACTGGTGGGATTTGGGTCTGAGCCTGAGTCTATTATGGTTTCCAAGAGAAATTAGGATGGTTTCTCCAACCAGGGTTATATGAATTTGAATATGGGTCATTAAGTGGTTTGGAGTAACCTTGAGCAGCTTGGACTTGTTCTTGGATAAGAGGTGGTAATTGTGCAGCCGTGGGACATTCGCTTACATGATGTGTTGGACTAGCACAAATAGAGCAAATCTTCTGATAATTAGAAGCTGGTGTGTATTGTGCAGGAGATTGTTGACCTAGATTTAGGAATTGATCTAATTTCTGGGCAATAAGATCGACTTTATCTAATTTTTGTGCTATTATGTTCAAGTCTTCTGTCTTAGAATTAAGTTCTGGAGTTTTGATCTCATAAATTTCTGCCCATTTTTGTTGAGAAATTGATCTTTCATAAGAGGATAATGAAGCATGGTTAATAGAGTTTTCACTTAAGGTTTCAAACAAGGTATAAGCTTCATCCTCACTTTTGCTCATGAATGCACCTCCATAGGATGCATCAACCATCTGCTTATATTGATCTCCTAAACCTTCATAGAAAGCTTGTACAATTTGCCACTTAGATAGACCATGGTGTGGGCATTTTCTAAGAAGTTCCTTAAGTCTTTCCCATGATTCATGAATTTGTTCCTCTAGAAGCTGAGCAAATCCTGTAATGGCTCGCCTCATAGTATTGGTTCATCCTATGGGATAAAATTTCTTAAGGAAATTCATGTTGCATCTCTGCCCATGTCTGAATTGTTCTTCCTAATGTACCAAGCCAGTACTTGGCTTTATCTTTTAATGAAAAAGGGAACAAGGTTAGTCTAAGGGCATCATCAGAAAAAATTCTGAATTTTTACCGTAGAGCAGATTTCTAAGAATTCATCCAGATGTTTGTAAGGGTCTTCATTGGTGTTCCCATAAAAAGATGGGAGCATCTGGATTGTGGTCGACTTGATCTCATAGTGGCTAGCAGGGATATCAGGTAAGTGGATGCAAGTCGATGGGTTGTAGGTGGAAGGAATAAAGTATTCCTTCATCTGTCTAGGTGGTTCTTCATGATTTTCAGCCATTTGATTATCTGGTCTTATATGAATTAGTCTTTCAATTTTCAGGATTTGGTTTAACTAGGTCAGGTAAAAGCGATCTTCTACCGTGCATGTACTAGTGCAACCTGATATATGGTTCAAGATATATATATTTTTTTATTATTTTTTTATTTTATTATTATTATTTTTTATAAGAAAAGAGGAGAGAAAGAAAGAAGAGGGTTCTAAAGAAAGATCCTAAGGAGTCTTAAATCTGGAGATGATAGAGAGAAGAGTTAATTTGTGGTTTATGTTTGATGTTATTTAGCAAACAAGTTAGGCAATCAATCCTGACTAAGGGTTGTCTTAGGTCTAGATAGCTCCTAACTACCAAGATCACCTTCGAGCCCTCCAAGTAGAGGATTAGCCAATCAACTGGCCAGGTAAGTGTAAGGTCGGTGGGAGTCCCCCCGTTGCTTGCCTTAGACACCAATTATGCTTGGCCAGGTAAGCGAATGGAACCAATTAAGTAACCACCTTTCTTCGGATCCAATCATTTCTGAACCACTTTTCTAGACACTAGTCAAATTGATTAACCCTAACTTGGTTCAACTCTTAGGATTTCTTGTCGTATTGAGCTCGAATATCCTTAAGGGTTGATGTCTAATTGATTTTAAGAGTTAAGGTTTGGATTAATGTAGGATGCTGGTTGGTTGTTTGTGGGCCAAGGAAGGATGATCAAATTCCTACCTTATCTTGTTTAATGGGTTGTGCTCTTAATTTGGTTTAATATGGATATGCACCAAAAAAAAAATTTCCAATCAAAGAGTTCTATACAATTTAAATTAGATGCATGCAACTAATTAAATTCTGAAAGGCTTACCTTGCCTCCAGCAATCACCAAAAAAAATAAATAAAAAAATAAAAATAAAAATAAAACTAATATGATAGATGCTCTAAACAATTAGAGTTTCTAATCTTATGATGAGATTTTTAATTAGATTTAAGTAGATAATTTTTAATTAATTCAAAAATAAAGCAAATATTAAAAATTAAGGAAAGAGATTTAGGGTTTAGGAATGATCTCACCAAATAGAATTGAGAGTTTTGTTCATGCCCTAATCTTCCTTGTTCTTTTCTTTATTTTTTTCTATAAAATAAATAAAAAAAAGTAATTAGTTTGTAAAAAAAGAAATCAAAGAAAGGAGAAAAAATATTATACCTTCCCTGCAACGGCGCCAAAAACTTGATAGGAGCGCGATGTTATCGTTAAGACACCGTATTTATTAGTTTAAATCCAACTTTTTACTTTTTAAATTAATTAAAAATTATGAAGAGAGTAGTGAGTTGGGTCGAATCCACAGAAAGACAATGATTTATTTCTAAAATCTTTGATTCTTTTTTATTTTTATTTTTATTTTTATTTTTTTTAAAAGAAAAGAAAAGAAGGGTTTTTAAAAATTAAAGTAAAAAAATAGGCTTATAAATAAAAGTAAAATTTAAATAATGTAAAGATAAATTTGGTACTAAGATCTACTATTTAGATCTTAGTGGCTACTTGCAATAAAATTAAAAAGCAATAAAGAATAATTAATTTAAGGAGCTAAAATTGAAAAAAGCAATAAAGTTTTTTTTATTAAAATTAAAAATCATAGAATTTAAATACAAGAAATTAAAGAAAAGAAATAAAACTCAAATGCAGAATTTAAATACAAGAAATTAAAGAAAAAAAAAGAAAGAGAAAAGAAAACTAGAAGAAGATTGTAGATCAGCGTAGGCTTAAAGATGGCATAGAAGACTGGCTCTTCTTCTCAGCACTGTAACTTTGAAGCAACCTTTAACCTTGAGCTTAGCTTCCACCCTATACCTTGGCTTTTCTCTCACCAAATCTATTGATTTCTAGAGGTCTGAGGTCCTTTTTATAGAGTTAGGAGTGCTTAATATTTTTTTCTGGAGGTAATGTGGGACTGGGGCCATTTTAATCATGAAAATAGGAAGAAATTTGAGTGATATTTGGATTAAAATAGCCCTTGAACAAATTCTATTGAGTTGTTTTAATTCTAGCCATCATATGGTGATCCGATGCTTCCAAAAATACCAAAAATAGACGTATAATGGCCCAAATCAAGTCGAATTAAATTCTGATTGTTGGATTGCGCTTGATGGAAAAAATTAGGCCGTTGATCACACACTTGAGAGTCTGATCACCGTCGAAAGCTTTTTGGACCGTCGGATCAAAGTTGGAATCAAGCGCTGCCATTCGATGGTGATCTGGGTGAAATCAGAAATCAAATCAGAGTTGGAATAAACCTTGACCGTCCGATCTTGATCGCAAGCAACCACCACCGCACGATCGTACATTTACTGTTCCCATGGACCGCACGGACCGACCGCACCACACATCGTAGCCAATCAGCCTCCTATCACTGAGTGAAAAGTCCAGTTTGGCCTGTGAGCTGCGATGGATTTTCTGTAAATCTTTTAAGGTTCTAGGTCCACCACGTGGAAAGCTTTGATTCGCCCATTTTTACTGAGCTAGCGGTTCACACTGTGCTGTAGACCGACGGATGACTTTTGGGCTTGAGTCGGCTAGCATGGCTGGCTTGGCACGTCGGCTTGGTCGGCTTGGCTCGGTGTGCTTAGACGCGCCGGCTGCTGCGGCATGGCGGCTTGAGTTGACTGAGCCGTATGTTATTTTTTATTTAATTTTTTTATTTTATTTTTTTAGAAATTCATATCATTTTTATTTTAGCTTCATTTTGTTTGAAACTTATTTTGTTGTGATAAAAAAAATAAGATCTTTCCATTGATATTAAAATTTTATTTTTTATTTTTATTATTTTTTAATTAATTTTTTAATTAATAAAAATATAAATTTCTCAAAAATATATATCAATTAATTATTAATTCTTAAAAATAAGCATAAATTAATTGATAAATTGATGGTTTTATAAGTAAATTTATGGTACTTATCAGCGTCCTTGAGCAATCCCTTCTTACCAAACTAGGAGGATAGGTATCACCAATCTTTGACAGTCGAATGATGTTTGAAAGTGAAGTAGTTACGAAAAAAGAAATGGTTGGATGTACCTCAATCAAGATACAAAGAAAAAGAAAACCTATAATAAATCTAAATAAGTTTAGGACCATAGAATTAAAGAAAATATTTAAAAATTGAAAAAAGGCCACGACAAAGGAAGGAATTAGGAGACGAAGTCCAGTGCGGAGAGCTTCAATGTACAAATAAAAGCGACCTAGGAGAGGAGCGTAAGCTAGGTCGCCTAGCCTTGGAAGCTTCACCATACTCCGAAAGGATCCCATACTGAACCCTTATCAGGAAAAGATCCTCGTAGTGCAAAGAGTAGGGGATGGTCCCAGGTATGAAGGTCGGACAGGATGCTACCCTAAGGTCTACTTCTTCTCTAGCGGTGGGGTTTTGAGAGTTTGAGTTGGTCGGGCTCCAAGTACTAGTAGATTAAGATACTTCAAAAGATATTTGGATCAAACAACTTAAAAAAAAACCTAAAAAATCAGAAGGAAAGGGCTTCAAAGTTTTTTTGAAGGAACCTAGAAAGAACAATGAGCCCCTATGAAGAAATCGAAAGAATGAAAATAGAAGAAAAGTAGAAAAGTACAAGAGAAAGGTTGGAAAACTAACCTAAATTGGTTAGAAGACTCAAAGAAGTGGTCAAAAAAATGAAAGGTGGATGGGAAAGATGTTGACGAATGGAAGAGTTGCGATGAAAAGAAGAATAGGATGCTTGGAGGAGATGAAGGATAGAAGAAGGAGAAGGGTACAGGCAAGAGTAAAGAATCAGGGGCAAAGAAAGCATTTAAATAGCTGGAGGAAATTAGAGGAGGTCATGAATGCAGATCTTCACCACCCACCCTCACCTGCCACGTGTTCCACTCATGGCTAACATCCAGCAAAGTAGTTATGGTGCCATACCTAGAGTACCATGCTGGAAAAATTTCAAAAGAAAGTCTTTTCAAGGTCATTCGTTCATTAAGAAGTTTCAGCGCCAGTCGGAAAAAGCCAAAACTTTTCATCTTCTAGAAGTAGGAAGCTAGCAGAGGACTTCGGCAGTTGCAATTTTGGTACTTCCTTCATTCGATCTTCGAATTTAGAAGTAAGAAGACAGGTGTTGGAGGTAAAATAACTCTCATCAAAGTCCAATAAGAAGTCAAGCTTTGATATGATTTCATCTGGAGTCACAGCAATCGTGACTGAACCACCATTAGGCTAATCTCTTTAATTCAATTCAAGAAAATCGATTTTCAAACCATATATATTGGACGAACTTCTCAGTTGTGACCATCTGCTCTCTCAACAACCGCAGAACACCCCCAAGGCATGGTGAACTTCATTCGGCCAAACATAAACAGTAAGGGCATGATAACTGACTCTAGTCTTGGTGTTACTAAAGTCCCATTAAATATTAAACCCTAGCACCCTCTGGTTTTGTCTATGGCAAACCTCGAGTGTGGCCGATTTCTTGACGATAGAGCATATCTCATTAACCTTACAATAAGGACCCCATCCTATCGAATTCCTCTCTAATCAGATTCTATCCTGACCGAACTCCTTTGCTCTACTATATGGATAGTGGCAGAACTCGAGTGTGGCTAAATTTCTTCATTCCTTTCTGATAATTGTAGATCTAGCCAGCCTGTATCATGCATATCGATCGGATGAGTTTGAATAGTGAAAGAACTTCGTCATCAGAACAAATCTGATTCTCAATCTAGAATAGCAACCACTCCACAGACAATGAATCATAACACTCATTCGATTTGAACTTTAGGACATTCTTAAAGGCAACAGAGCTTTTGAAAGCAAATCAAATGGTACTAGCAAGAAGTTCATCCGTTTCAACTTCTAGTCGATCTCAAAGATAGGTGAACTCCTTCAAAAAGTCTAGTAATGGTTTGGAAAGTTCAACGACTCCCTCTTTGGCCTCTAGCTGAATGCTTCCATTAATCTTTGGCCAACCTTGAAGATGGTTGAACTCCTCAAAGCTATTGAAGACAGCACCAATAGAATTTAACCAAGTTATAGGTTCGCCACCTGCCATTCAAAAGCCAATCTCCAAGTTTGGCCTGTCCAACTCCAAGTTCTTCATCCCAACATGTATGGCTTGCTAATAAATGCAGAAGCTGCATCTGAACTCTAACAAATAGAATCCAACCACCAACAAGTCATAACAAACATAGCCTACTTTTTGTAATAAACTCCACATGGCTCGAACGGCCTACTGACATTCTGTTATGGCTATTGCTGTCATTCTATTACAGGCTCCATCTATATAAGGGACCCTCTAGATATGTTTTTTTCTCTAAACTCTCCTCTTTGCTCTAAATTTTTCTAAATATTTTATTCTTATTGACTGAAGAACTAACTTAACTATCGGAGGATTCTACCGGAGCCACCCACCTCCAGATTGGACTTTTGCCTTGCAGGTCTCATCGACGATCTCATCTTCTCCAGCTCCAGTAAACTTCGGCATCAGTATCATTTTCTACACCAACAAGTTAATATTGCGGGGATAGGAATACAGTCGGTATGTTTTTCTAATGCATTTTTTTTGGGTTTTTCTAATTTTAACAATTGAAATTTTATGGGGTTGTAAGGCAATTTTTACCTATGGTAAAAATGTTAAAAGACATACTACATTCATGGTAAGCATTTTGTTTTTGTTATATGCTCTAGCTATTGTAATCAAATTGTATCTATTTGCATGCCTTAATGTTGGCAAGTTTGGCTAGAGTATTGTTAATATATGCAGATGTTCTTTACCGATAAACTACTTATCTCGATCAATTTATAGGATATGTCCATTGTATTTTTCATAAACCCATTTTATTCTATATATTAGTTAAAATAGTAATAAGCAATTGATATATTTAAAACCACATATTTACTTTATGCATCATATCCTATGGGAAACATGAATTGAAGCTATTAGGCTAAGAATGGTCCACATTGCCAGCCATAGCAAGTTTGAATATAGGTTAGCCTCACTAGTTAGTTAGTACCTGCCAGTATTTTTATACCTGAACCTATTTTAGGAGATGTATGTTTTTGTTTCTTTTCTTTATCATAGGTTAAACATCCATTGAAACTAAAGTTAATTATCCTAATAGAGAATTAACTTTGAATAAATCAAACACATAAAGCCTCACCATTTAGAGTTTAACCAAAAGAAAAATCCCACAATACCTTCCAAATCATTGGCTACTATTAGAAGTGCCCCCCTACTCTAGATATATGCCTAGGTTTGAAGAACCAAACCCAGATAATAATAAATAAAAGCATGAAGAAAATATTCCAACCTCTAGATTCTTGAAGATAAAAACTATTGGGCTCATCGACTCTGCTACCCCTGATTTGGCATCCATATGACTGATGGTCGGTATCATCGATTAATGATTGGCACCACCGACTAAACGATGACCACAATAAACTTTCAAATAACGTTGGACAACCATGAGTTGGGTGGACAACTCTCAACTGATCATTAATTGATCTACCGATTGATGGTCGGCTCTTTTCAATCAGCTACACAATAAATAGAATAACTCCAAGAATGAATGATCATTGACCAATTAGGTGGTTAGTCGGACCTACAATGTTATCGACATATAGTTGGCACAATAGCAATATCGATATATAGTTGGTGCAACCTATATTCTCGGTGCAAAATATGCATAACGAACTCACCATGATCACATAATGGGCATTAATTGCTTCCATTATCCTGGAATGAGTAGGACCCCATGGCTTCTAACCATTATCAGTGATTACTAATGTTTCACCTATAAAAGAAGGGTAAATGAAGGCCATTGATAAGGCAACTTTGGACAATACTCTATCATTTTTAAATTTTTTTACTTGTTCGACCATTCCTCCATTGATTTAAGCATCGGAGAGTCCCTACTGAAAATACTTTCGATTAGTATAGACTTTTTTTGTAGGTGATTTTCTCTAATGATAGGTACATAAGAGGATTGGCCGTAATAGATTGGTATGCCAGAAAGGAGGTGGTCATAGAAATAAATTACTCTAAAAAAATAACCATGCCAAGAACATGAGCCCAATATTCTATCGACTCTGCTAAGCAGTCTTCTTATTGGGAAAATTTTGCTCCTCCACCTCCAATGACAAAGCCCAGCTTTTCGCGTTCGGCTATGATGATGGATGCCCAAACTCAACAGCTTGCTGCATTAATGCAACAAATGAAAGTTTTAATGGAGGTAGTATACAACCTCCAACAACAACAATAATCGATAGTAGAAGAGCCACCAAAACATGCAGTGGTGTCCAGGCACAGTCGTCGTTCCCCTCGATGATCTTTATTTCCCTCATCAAAATGGCAATTGATGCGACATTCTCATCATGTCAAAACATCCTCATCTCAGTATTCGTATCATGCCACTCGCCATTCACGATGGTCTGCCTCTCCTTCCCTTTGATGTAGCATTCATAAGGAAAAGGGGCCGCATTTATCGTCAACTTCTTCGTCCTTGAATTCTTTAGGGGATTCTACCCCTGAAATCTTGTAGTAGCGGCAGCTCGATGACTACAAATGCAAGTTCAAAGAAATTGACTACCAACTTGCCCGACTATAAGTAAATAACCAGCGGGTTCCTAGTGACCTTAGCATTCACACAGTTCCTCCATTTTCTCGACGAATCATGGATGAACCGATTCCATCTCGATTTAAGATGCCATAGATGGAGCCATATGATGGCTCCACAGATTTGATTGATCATCTGCAGAGTTACAAAACTCTTATGATGATTCGAGAGGCTTCCAACACCCTCCTTTACAAGGGCTTCCCGATGACCATTTAGAAAGCTGCTCGAGCTTGGTATTCTAGATTCCAGCTGGGGAGCATATCTTTATTTAAGTAGCTAAAAAATTCATTCGTGGCATATTTCAGCACTAGCCAAAGAATGCTACGAACATCTGACAGTCTCTTCTCCATCAAGCAGATTGAAGGAGAGACACTATGAAGCCTCATGGCACGTTTCAATGCCGCAACACTTGAGGTCAAAGACCTTAATGAAGATCTGGCCATTTCGGCCATGAAGAGAGATCTGAGGAGATCTTGGTTCACTTACTCCCTAGACAAGAATCATCCTCGGACATATGCAAAACTTCTAGAGCACACATTCAAACACATTTGTGTGGATAAAGGTGCTTCTGATCAGCACCAAATAGAAGAAAAATAGAGCTCCTGCTGAATCAAGTTAGCAACCATCCGATAGAAGAGCTTCACCATTTCGATGGAGTCTAAGGCCAAACAAATATGGCACAAAATATGACTCTTATACTCTGCTGACCGCTCCTCGTGCACAAATCCTAATGAAGATCGAAGGAGCAGGATACGTCCGACACCCCTTACCGATGAAAGTGCCACTAAGAAGCCATAATCGAAAGAAGTACTGTCGATTCTGCCATGACCATGGTCTTGATATCGAATAGTGCATTCAACTCAGGGATGAAATCAAAGCTTTGATTCATCGAGGGTACCTCGGTAAATATTGATGCAATCCTCCAACTTCGACTCCAGCCAATCAACAACCTCAGCATCAACTTGAGGAATCAAATGACAATCGGCCAATGGTGAGAGTCATTAATATGATCTCCAGGCGATCAAGAGACTAGGGGATAACTTTTGAAGAAGAATCGACTAAGAAATGACATGAAGATAATGTCATTTCTTTTTCGGATGAAGATGTATGGGCAATTCAAACTCTCTATAATGATGCTATCATTGTATTGGTAATGATAGCTAATTATGATGTAAAAAAAATTCTTATAGATAATGAAAGTTTGACTGATGTTTTGTTTTACTCGATCTTCTTCCAAATGTGACTACCAATTGATTGACTTAGAAAAATCTCAATCCCTTTAGTCGATTTCACCAGAGATGTAGTCAACATGGAATGCGAGATTGCTCTCCTCTTACTGTAGGGATTGAACCATAACAAAGCACTGTTCTCACCACATTCGCGATCGTTTGAGTTCGTTCGGCTTATAATGCCATACTTAGATGCCTATGCTCAATGCATTGAGAGCGGTAGTGTCGACATTCCATCTTCTAATCTGGTTGCCCATCCGACAAGGAGTCGATGAAATGCATGGAGATCAACAACTAGCACAATATTGCTTTATGATTTCCATCGAAGGTACCAAAATCGAAGATCCTCTGATAATTGATAAATTTGATCAAAGAGAAAATAAAGAGAGGGAAGAACCAACATAACAATTGGTGCCAATTCCCTTAAAAGAAGTAGATCCAACAAAAACTATTTTAATTGGATCATGGTTAACCAAACAAGAGCGGAGTCAACTGATAGAACTATTAAAGGCAAATGTCGATATATTCGCCTGGTCGGCAATCAACATGTCGGGAATCCCTCCAAAAGTGATAACTCACCGACTAAATATCTATCCAAAGGCCAAACCGGTAAGACAAAAGAAAAGGCTTTTCACCTCCAAAAGGTAGAAGGCCATTGATGAAGAGGTCAACAAGCTCCTCATGGTTGATTTCATCAGAGAAATCCACTATCCTGACTAGCTTGCAAATATCATGATGGTGAGAAAGGCTAACAAAAAATGATGAATTTGCATCGACTACACTGATTTAAATGAAGCTTGTCCAAAAGATAGTTTTTCTTTATCGAAGATTGATCAGTTGGTCGATGCAACATTGGGACACCAACTATTAACCTTCATGGATGCCTTTGTAGGATACAATCAGATCTGAATGGCGTCAGTATTGGGTATTGTATCCTAAAGCCAATTATCTAGGTTGTAGATGATTGAGCTAAATATAAATTATACTTAAATTATAAATAAATAAAATAGTTATTTTGGCAATTTCATCACTTTGTGCATCTTTTTGTAATGAAATCTTCTATGATGAAGTTTTTAGAACTATTTAGATTCGACAAAAGAGGATTTGTCATATAGTCCTTAAACTTGTTTGTGACTAAATGATACATTATTACTCAGGATGATAACGTTATCGAGTGTAGATCATTGCGTGCCATATTTGTTGGTTGTCTTCTTAACCAAGGAGTATGGAGATACTAATATAGCATGCAGGTGAAGTGTTGGGATACATTTCACTGAACATGACTCAATTGTGGAGCTCACTGCTACCAAGAGCTACTCACGAAGGATAAGCGTATAAGTATCCCTTAGACATGAGATCATCATGGTGACTTGCAAGCAACTTACTGTACTTTGGTATCGGACTACCTAAATTTTTAATTCAGTGATGAAAGGTTACTGGGTGTAGTTAAGTACTTGCAAAGTCAGTGTGTGAGTCAAGATGGGATTGGCCTCTCTAAGTGTTGGAGCAAGTGCATCACTGTATTTCAATTTAGCAAAACCTCGATCGAGGAGGTCCATTCGATGGACATTGAATTTTGAAATACAATGTGAATGATTTTTAGGATTGGCAGTAAATCCTAGATCATTCTTTGAGCATTAAGATCAAGGGGATGAATTATATGGTAACTATATACCATAGGTTCGTTGATGCTGCGTTGTGATTATTCGATCTATTCGAATGTTAGGTACCATTGCTAGATGGTCATATCGATTGGTACAAAAAAATTGCTTTCGGTGTTATCGGCTTAGGATTCAAACCTATGAGATCACACACAATAGGAGTTTCTACCTTATCTAATGGCCAATCAAAAGTTTCAATGGTTTGGGACTCTATGGTCAAGAGTCCCACTAGACTGGGATTCTATGACCAGAAGCCCTACTAGACTGAGACTCTGTCTTTATGGATTTTACTGGACTGAAACTTTGAGTTCTATATGTTTGGAACTCTATGATCAAGAGTTTTACTAGTTTGAAACTCTATGATCATGAGTTTCATTTATTTGGGATATTTCGATCAAGAGTTCCCCTCATTTGAGACACTTCAATCAAGAGTTTCATGTAGATAGGACTCTATTGTCCAAATACCTATCCGATTGGGACTCTGATATTGTTGGAGGACTAATTAGCAATTAGATTACTAATTAGCTTAATTTAATTGAACAACGAGGATTTGATCAAATCTAATTGAATTTGATTCGATTGGTTTTGACTCGATCAGATCATGAGATGACTTAATCACAATAGGAGATTCGATCCTGATTTCATCAGGACCTAGACCTAATTAATTTTTAATTTAATTAAATTTTAATTAATTAGATTAAGTCTAATTTGATTAGATTTGACTTAGTCTAATTGGGTCTGAAAAATTGGTTTGATTGAAACCAATTTGGACCAATTCAAAGATTGTTTGAATTTCAATTTCTCCCTATGCCATGAAACTTTGACCCACGCCATTCTTCACGTGAATTAAAAAATCATGTGAGAGTTTTCCATGCCAGAAAGGTATCTACACCTTCTCTTCTTTCTACCTTTGACCCAAAAGTTGGACTAGTTCAAATTTAAGTTGAAATTTGAATTCAACTTAAGTTGTTAGAGGTTTGAACTTTTCTCCCTACCTTATCTATTCCCTACGCCAATCTCATTTTGTCACCATTTTTTTTGTGCATTCTAGATGTGGGTGCATAGAAGGAGAGTCCTTCTATGTGTCAATGACCCTGGGGTGGGCACTAGAATTGGATAAACATCCACTTGAATTTTGAATTTAAGTGGATGGTTAAAACCTTTCAACCTCCATCACATTATCCAATCCACATGCAAATCACTCCGAATGTTGCCCATTTAAGTCTTTTTTTTTTTTTGTGGGCATGCATGAGAGAATGAGGAGTCATAATAGGAAGAAATTCTAAGAGGGGGCATTAGCTTCTAGGCATGAAAATTCTAGAGATTTTGAGAGTTTTTATTCTACGCCAATTCCTTCCTCTTATGTTGCATGTGATTTATTTTTCTCCCTTTTGGCCTCCCACTTTAGATAGGATCTGAGTGGGATTTATGTAGATAGGAGAGTCATTTCTATCATGACATTTGTTTCACAAGAATAATTGAAAGAGAGAGGGCATGCGAATATTTTTGAGGATTAGGGTTTTCAGGTGTGAAAAATCCTAGGGTTTAGTACTTGGGTTTAGGTGGCGAGATTGAGCACTGTTAGTGCCCGATCACCACCAATTTTTTACCACCACCTCATTGTCCTCCATTCATTATCATCTAGCCTTCTAGAGCATCTGGGAGATTGAAAAGAAGATCGTCGATCGGATCGATGAAGATCTATCATCGAAGGCCCCGGCAATTAGCTAGCACTCTAGTGGAGCTGGTCGGGACCAAGAGCTCTATGTGGACTCACCATAGAGGTTGGATGGGTGTGTGGCTATAGCACGATATCAAGGCTTCCTCCTATAGATTCGGATCATGGAGATCATATATCCACGCACAGGTATTATTTTTTGAACACAAATCGATTAGCAAATATAATTTGCTGATTGAATGCATTTAATTTTTCATTGCATATATACATGTCTAGATCCATGTGTAGAAATATATGATCTAATCATAGCATACCTTAAATTAATATTAGATTAGTTTTAGCTTCCACTACATATTTATTTCGAAAAAGTTTCATAAAGCATGCCTTGAATCTTGCATGATTTTCATCATTGGTATCAGAGCAAGGGTTGCTTGACATGTTTATATGTTAATTAGAAAAATTAAATGTTAGTATATTTGATATGTTAGATCCAAATAACTTAGTAATCAAGGATGAATGAGCCACCAAGTCATTCAATCATGAAGGATAAGCATGGTTTAAAGGCCATCTCCTTCCATTCAGTGGGGATCCCTTATGAACAGTAAAAAAAAAATTTTATTATTAAAATTATTTTCATATAAAAATAAAACATGGATAAGTTTAGATTAGATCTACAAGGATTCATGATTTAATTATGCTTTATTTTTTGTTATAAAACTAGCAATAGGTTGCTATTTATAAAATGTGCTGATTCATTTATGAAATGGATCAACCTATTTGGTGAATAGAAAATAAATTTTTTTTAAAATTTAAAAAATATTTTTAAAATGCTGAATCCTAATCCATCAGTCCAAAACTTAAGTAAAAGAATTAAGTATTTTCTAGTAGGATCTAGAATTATGAATTAAAGATCTTAAGACAAAAGCATAAATCTGTGGGTTAAAAGGTTAAATGAATTAGGTCCATTAATTAGGTTAGACCGAAGGTTAGTTAAAGAATGGATTAATCTAGAGTAATTGATCAAATCTAATCGAGTGTTGACTTAGATTAGGTCAAGGACACTCTAGAATCAACTTTAATAGTTATAGTTGGTGAAGTCCATGTCTTTAACGAGACCAAGATGGACTTGATTCATAACTAAGCGATCGAGCCTAAAATTACTAGGTTGATCAGATTGAATCTAATTAATTGATTGGTGTCTAAGATAAGTTTGGCAGTCTAGACCAATAGTTTTTAATTAGGAGCTACTCATATTGATTCGATCTTTGACGAGTTAATAGCATATCCCTTTCACTGATCTCACTTACCTGGCTGATATGGTCGATGAGGATTTGATTAGATCACTTGGTGATTCGAGTTGACCCATGTCATTAAGAATAAGCTTGATTAATTTCAATTAGTAAGACTAAATTATGTGCCCATGGATCCAAATTTAATCCCAGTCCTCATCTATTGACTTGGTAAAGTTAGTGGAAGGATTTGACTTGTTGAAGTCAGTGGGAGTAAATTAGTTTGTATCTTTTCTATCCTTAAAATCATCAGTAATCTAAATTCTCTAAATTATTAGATCCTTAAAAATGACTAAGTTATGGGGATAACTAAGTCATAGCTTTTCATTAAGATGAATAGTAATGAGTCCAATATTCTAGGTGAACATTGGAGGTGCCTTACATCTAGTGTTCACCTGGATATTGGAATTACCATCCATCATATGATGATTAGGTCACACTCTCTTAACGATAATTAGGTTAGCTAGAGCTTTCCTCGGGCCTGATCATCATTGGTTTGATGCACCGAACTCAATCATGTTAATGGTTGGACCTAACCAAACCTTTTCAGTGGAGGTCATAGCCTACTGAACTGGCTTTTGGGATAAAATTAAATACTAAAAATTATTTTAAAAAATAATTGGTTGTGAACCTACCTGTAGATGCACAAATTAGCTAGAGCTTTTCTCAAGTGCATTTATAGTCTATCAGAATTCTAGTACCCACTAAGGAGTTATTGTAATTCCTCGAATTGGAGGTAGAGGCAATCAATTTATAAAAATAATGGAAGGACCTTTAGACTAATGTCCAAGTCTTTAGGGTTCAATAATTCATGTACTAATATGGTCTTGTGTTTTTCTTTTAGTTAAATAGAATGGCTAGTGTAAGTCTACTCAGTTTACTGTTGGATAGTGACAAGCATTTAGGACCTGAATACAAGAAGTCTAGTATTGACCCTAATAAGGCAGACCTAAAGAGGAATGATCCTCTTGACTCAAATAGGTTGAATAGGAGAAACTAGCAAAAAGTTACTGGCAAGATTATTATATGATAACACCTTATAATTTCTCTATTTATGATAAATCTACCTAGATATTAGATACCAAAAGTCCAGTTCATATATGCAATTTATTGCATGAACTTCAAATTAGTAGAAAGTTTGAGGACGGTGATAGATTTCTGAATATTGGAGATGGAAGGAATATTCTACTCCTAGCATTGGAAACTCTTGAGCTTGTTTTCAAAATTAATAATGTCGTTTTAAGTGACTGTCATTATTATCCATCTTTTATGATGAACATAATATCTGTTGGACTTTTAGCTCAGAATGGTTATAGTTTATCAATAAAAAAAATTATTACGATATCATTACGAATGATGTCACAATAACGCAAGGATAATTAAGGAATGACATCTATGTATTATCACAGTCTATTAGTATAATGTACACATCTAACAAATGCTCAAAACTAGGTAATGTCATCGATGTCTATCTTTGGCACTATCAGCTCTGTCATATAAACAAGAATAAGATTAACAAATTAGTCAAGGAGCATATCCTCGATGTCAATAATTGTGAATCATTAACAACCTATGAGTCCTGCCTTCTTGGTAAGATGACCAAATCACCTTTTACTGGAAAGGATGAATGGGCTACTGAACTTTTGAATCTAGTACATACTAATGTATGTAGACCTATGGATATAAATACTAGAGGCGGGTATTACGACTTCATTATATTTATTGACAATCTATCTTGGTATGGATGCATCTATCTTATGAAGAGTAAATCCGATTCGTTTGAAATATTCAAATGATATCGCAATGAGGTAGAAGAATGACTTGAGAAGAGTATTAAAACTCTTTGGTTAGACCGAGGAGGTGAATACCATTTCAATGAGTTTTTGACATATCTAGGAGAGAATAGAATTCTCTCATAATGGATCCCTCCTAGAACATCACAGCATAATGGTGTATCTGAAAGGAGGAATCAAATCCTGTTAGACATGATTCAGTCCATGATGGAATTTATGAGTTTGCCAATTTCATTTTGGGATTATGCACTTGAGACTGCTTGTTATGTTTTGAACAATATTTTGAGTAAGTCTATTGCCAAGACTCCATATGAGATATGCATTGGACATAGGCCGACACTCTCTCATCTTAGGATTTGGGGTTATTCAATTTATATAAAATGCTTATATGCAGAAAAGCTTGGATCTAGGTTTGATAAATGCTTATTTATAGGATACACCAAGAAAACTAGGGGTTATTACTTCTATCTTACTGAAGAGCAAAAAGTGTTCGTTAGTAATAGAGAGTTTTTTTGAAAAAAAGTTTCTTATAGAAGAAACAACTCTCTAATGTTGAGCTTGCTGAAGTTAAATAGATGGAAGAACTAACACATTCTAGTGAATCTGTAGAATTGGATTTGATAAGATCAAACTCAGAGCCTATTATAGATGTACCCTTGAGGAGATTTGGTAGAGTATCATGTCAGTCAGACAGATACTATGATTTATTGGTTCGGAATGGTGATCCTATTGAACTCGATGAGAACGATGAGGATCCGATCACCTACATGGATGCCATACAGAGGTCCGACTCTAATAAGTGGCTTAAAGTCATAAAGTTTGAAATAAAATTCATGAAGGTCTACAGTGTATGGACACTGGTTGATCCACCTGAAGGAGTAAAATTGATTGGATTTAAGTGGATTTTCAAAAAAAAAAGGAGTGCAGATGGAAAGATGAAGACCTATAAAGCCCGTCTGGTTGTTAAGTATTGACCTCCTAAGTGATTTTGATGATGACCAAATATTAAAGCAAATAATTACTAATATATTTTATTTCAAGTGTTCAAATGTCAGTGGAAAGAGAGCTCTTTGACCAAAATGAGGATGACATGAAGTTCAATTCAAATAAAAATCAAATCTCCTTGATTGGGAGTAAAAATTTTTTCAAAATAGCCTTGGAGCAATTTTTGAGAGGTTTCAAAATTTTTTCAAGAGCTCTCATGATATCTAGCATGTCCAAATTCGCTTCTGGCATGATTTTGAGAGGTCTCGAGTTAATCTTGAGAGCTCTCGATGTTGGAAGAAAGAAACATAGTTTCTGTGCTTTGAGAGCGAGAAGTCTTGTAGGATTCTTGAGAGGTCTTGCAATTTCGACGAGACATCTTATTTAGAATCGAGAGCTCTCGATCTCAAGCAATACAATTTTTCTAGAAAGCTATTTTTTGAGTGACTGAAGGTGAGAGATCTCCCAATCAAATCGAGAGGCCTTGAAATCTGGTGAGATATCTCGAGACAAATTGAGAGATCTCGAGATCCGACGATAACTTTTTGATAGGACATTCCAGATCAGATTTTCTCGATTCCAATAGCTACCTGCTACTCTCCAACGATTAGATTTTACTTTTTCTACAATCCAATCATATCCAGATGAGAGGAAAAGCTCTAGATATAAAAGCTTGAAGATACACTTTCGGATCATCCAAGAAAAATGAGAGAATAAAGAACGAACCCCTAATTTTCCATGAGCAAATCCTTTTTATTCAAGTTCTCTTGAGTTTTGAAGTGCATTAACTTCAAGCATTCAAGAAGCATTCAATGAATTGCAATGACAATGATTCAACTCATTTAAAGGAGCATTATGTATTGTAAACCTTCATTATTTATTTTCATGTACTTAGTTTTAGTAGGGGCTGAAACTTGGGTTTTGGAACTTTTCTTCTCATTTGTTATTTCGAATTGGTTTGTCCGATTGTTGTAAGGATTGTGGTTGGTGAACCTAAAAAAAACCAACTGAATTTTGGGATAGTGAGCCTAGAAAAACTATCTGATTGTAATCTTGCGGGATTATAATGAAATTTTCTAGAGTCTTGCTTGGAAAGTGGACGTAGGTGCTAGGAGTGCACCAAATCACTATAAAATTCTCTTATTTGTATGTATATGCTATTGCTTCTTCATTTCCTTGCTCTCACATTTATTTCACTTAGGGTTCAAACATTTTAACTATACATATCTATTTTAAGTTTTTGAAAATCCAATTCACCTCCCCTCCTGGGTTGTCCAGCTAGGCAATAATTGATACTAGAGCTTTGGTTCTCTACTAATTATTGATTTTATCAGCTAGAGATAAAGATATGCCAATCCAACTTAGAGGTTCACTTGCCGAAGGGCAATCCACAAATAGGTCACCTCTTTTCAATGGGTCTAACTATATTTATTGGAAAGCTCGCATGCGCATCTTTATTCAAGCCTTCGGCTATGACATATGGAGTGTCATTGTTAACGAGCCACACACATCTACAATCATTGTCAATGGCATATCCTCTCCTAAGTCGGAGAAGGATTGGGATGAAATGGACAAGAAATTTGTTCAATTAAATGCTAAGACAATGAATGTACTCTATTGTGTCCTTGATGCAAATGAGTTTAACCAAATTTTTACTTGCAATTCTATAAAGAAAATTTGAGATAGATTTGAGGTTATGCATGAAGGGACAAATCAAGTAGATAAACATGCTAGTCCACATATGAAATATTTAAAATGGACCCTACTGAATCTATCACTAGCATGTACATAAAGTTCACTGATATTATAAATGGTTTGAAAAGTTTAGAAAAAGTTTATACTAACAGTGAATTGGTAAGAAAGACTGATAAGTGGTAAAAATATACTAATAAAAATATTAAATTATAAAATAAATTTATATATTTTAAAGAAATTGATACTTTTGTTAATCCTATGCAAGAAAGAAAGATACCAATATGAAGATCTTATTTTTCTAAATTAGATGAAATAAATTTCAAGCAAAACGGATTTCAAACGAGCCTGGAATTGAATTTCTAAAAAAAAAAAATTGATCGGTTCAATTCAAATTGGTCCAGAAAAACTAGCTCAGCAGACTGCCTGGCTGAACCATGCTCAGACTGACCACTGACTCCACACTTATGCCGAGCTGATGTCAGCATTTTTTGTGGCACACGGTGGACCACTATAGAGGACATTTTGGGCATTTCATAGGGACAAGCACGCTCCGATTGGCTGAAGAAAGTGGCAGTCCATGCAACACCGAGCTCATGCACAGTCTACAGAGGGTAATCTAGGAATTCTACCTAATCCAACGGATGTTGTTCACTAGGATTTGATTGAATGGGTGGGATTTTTGCGCAGGTGGATAGCATCCATAGCAGCCGATCGGGATCCAATGGCTGAAGGCAATTCAAGATTTTAACTAAGGCTTTGAAGGCTCTCAGATGCTGATCCGATGGCCCATAATCTATTTAGGAGTTGATCCAATGGCTGTTATTTATTTCGAGTGGATCTGGGAG
Source organism: Cocos nucifera (assembly GCA_006176705.1). Classification (NCBI taxonomy): domain Eukaryota; kingdom Viridiplantae; phylum Streptophyta; class Magnoliopsida; order Arecales; family Arecaceae; genus Cocos; species Cocos nucifera. Next base: position 89,696 of record QRFJ01006614.1, read on the forward strand.
ATTAAAAGTGAATTTTGAGTGGTTTTTGGTCCATTTGATTGCCATCCAACGGCCAGAATGATCTAGGTTTTAATTTGAGTCATCCAAGGAGTTTTAAACCCAATTCTTCCAGAATTTTTGATGGGATTTCAATCAAAAACCAACTCTAGTCTATAAAAAGGCCCTGAGAGAGTCAAGAGAGGGAGCTTGGGAATAGTGGAGAAGAGAAAGAGTTCAGAGAGAGTTTAGGAAGAGAGAGTTTTGAAGAGAGAGAGAGAAGAAAAAGGAGTTTTTATTTTTTTATTTTTCTTCTTTTCTTCTTCTGACAATCAGGACATCGATCAAGGGACTTTTCTTCTTTTTCATCAAGTTTTCCACACCAAGAGCAATGGACAACCAATTTCAGCAATCAAACAGTCTAATTTTTTTATGATTTTTATTTTATTTATTATTTTTAAACTTATTATCATGAACTAAATTTTTTTTACTAAGGCTAAGGTGTAGCCACTCTTTTGATGCAATATTCAGTATGAATTATTTTTAAATTTTAAATTTTATTCATGAGGAGTATATAAATCTGATCTTAATGCTTTTAGATTACTGGCCATCTTCTAATTGATCTGATGAACATAGATGTTATGGATCAAGTACATCTATGTTATTGCTTCTTGATTATATATCTTGTATTATGAATTAAATTAGAATTAATATACATGCAGGAATTTTAGTGCACTTTGGACGCAGCGTATTTTAATTAGAGGATTTTACAAAACTTAATGCCTTGATATTTATTTAAATTACATCAGAACCAAAGAATAATTAATAAATATTGATAGTTTTGCTACGCCTAGATCAAAGGATAGTAGATAAACTAGGAAATTCCACCGTCACATGAAATAAAATTAATCTAATAAACTAAATATTGTATTGATTGAGTTGGTGAACCGATTGCCTTAGTAACCCATTGCTCTTAAGTTTAAAACCCTAATAATTATACTCTCTCTATTTTTTTAAAATTTTTAATTATTTTTTTATTTTATTCTTTAATTTTTTATTCTCATAAATTGATTTACTAAATAAAGCATAAAAAAAAACTTTTCAATACTTATTTTTTAATCCTCTAGGGATGATACTCTACTTATTTACTTTATTACTTGATCGACTGGTGCACTTGCCATAGCTATAGATTAGCATGCATCAAGGTTTTGGCACCATTGTCGGAGATTGTGTCTAAAATAATATTAAAATTTTGATCCTAACTTTACTTTAAAATTTTATTTTTAATTTTTATTCTTACTTTATTTTTAAAATTTATTCAGTGCATGACACATACTGGACATAATAACTTATTACCTTTAGATCCAAAAATTGAAAGGACCATCAGAAGACTACAATAAGAAAGAAACATGGCAGTTGAAGATCCTAACGACATCAATCTAGGATTGGATATGACAATCGAGGGACAGCATGAAGCTATTGGACCAGTACATCATCCATTAAATGATTATATCATACCATCTATAGTCAATGCAGCATCGAGCATCAAATGACTACCTGTGTGAGCAAATAACTTCTAAATAAAATCGACGATGATTCAATCAACTATCCAATTCAGTAGACACGTGCATGATGATCTGAATGCCCATATTTCTAACTTTCTTGAACTTTGTGATACTTTTAAAATTAATGCAGTGTCAGATGATGCTATTAGATTAAGATTTTTTTCTTTCTCTTTACGGGATAAAGCTAAAAGTTGGCTTCATTCTCTTCCTGTAGGTTCTATCATAACTTGGATTATCCTAGCCCAAAAATTCTTAGCCAAATACTTTTCACCTTCCAAGACTGCCAAAATGTGCAATGATATCACTTCTTTTATGCAGATGGACATGAAGACACTATATGAGGCTTGGGAGCGTTTCAAAAAACTGTTGAGGAGATGTCTACATCATCAACTGTTCGTATGGCTTTAGGTACAAATTTTCTATAATGGTTTATCTTCTACTAATCGTTCTATGATTGATGCAGCAGCAGGAGGAACCATTAATTAGAAAATGGAGGAAGAAGCCTTCGATATGATTGACGAGATGACATCAAATAGCTATCAGTGGTAGACAGAATGCATGATGCCGAAAAGACCAGTAGCTGTGCAGGGAGTAGATTGCGTGCCAACCTTAATAGCTGAAATTGCAGCCCTTAGAGCCAAAGTCAACAACTTGAAGGAAATAGCTATGCATGTTCAGAGCATCACTTATGATCTATGTGGAGGAGGGCACGATACGAGCAATTGCCAGACAGATAATTCTTTTGCTAAAGTAACTGATACAACTAATTATGTTGGTAATTTTTTCAGGCTGCAACAAAATAATCCCTACTCCAACACATACAATCAAGGGTGGAGGTAGCATCCAAATTTCTCGTGGAGCAATCAAAATGCAGCACAACAGCCACCCCCGGGGTTCTAAGTATCTGAATAGAAGTCCAACATGGAGGAACTGATGGTCAAATTCATGCAAAACCAAGAAGCAACTATAAAAAATTTGGAAGCCAAATTTAGGCAGGACCAAGCAGCAGCAATTCAAAACTTGGAGATGCAAATAGGCCAAATGGCTAAGATAATCTCCGAGAGAACTCAGGGATCCTTGCCCAGCAACACGGAGACCAATCCAAGGGAGCAAGTCAATGCTATCACCCTAAGAAGTGGTAAAAATTAGAGGAGCCACATCAGAAGAAAGAGACTGAAGAGCTAACTATAAATAAGGAACCATCAACTAAAATTCATTTATCACCAAAACAACCAGCAGATGGATGGTCTTCAGGTATACAGTTTGTCGATGCAAATGTGAAGCCTTACTGCCACCACTACCATTCCCAAAGAGACAAATACAACATCCAGATAATTTTTTTTTTAATTTTTTCATAATTTTAAAGAATTTACATATTAATATTTCTTTTGTAGATGCTATCACTCAAATGCCTAGGTATGCCAAGTTTCTCAAAGAAATCCTAACAAATAAGAAAAAATTGAAGGAGCATGAGAGAATAAATTTGAATGAAGAATGCTCAGTAATACTTCAAAATAAATTACCACAGAAGCTAAAAGATCCAGGAAGTTTTACCATCCCTTGCATTATTGGTGATTGTAGTTTTGATAAAGTTTTATGTGATTTAGGAGCAAGTATTAATCTCATGCCTTTTTCTATTTTCAGGAAGCTTGGTCTAGGAGAATCGAAGCCTACCACTATTACTCTTCAATTAGCCAACAGATCCATCAAATATCCAAGAGGTATAGTGGAGGATGTCTTGGTAAAGGTAAACAAGTTTATTTTTCTTGTTGATTTTATTGTTCTTGATATGGAAGAAGATTATGATGTACCCCTTATTTTAGGGAGATCCTTTTTAGCTACTGGAGGAGCTTTAATAGATGTTCAACAAGAAAAATTAATTCTTAGAATCCAAGATGAACAAGTTACTTTTAATATTTTCAAAGATACTAAATATCCTGATGATAATCAAACTTATTTTCTAATTGATATTATTGACAATTCAGTATATGAAAATTCTGTAGAAAATAGGTTTGAAACTATAAAAGCTAGCAATGTCCAATTGAAAGAGGGCTCGACCAAACATGAAAGTATTTCAATTGAAGTGGCACCAGATTGATTCAACTTCAGAACTCAAAGAAAGTCAAGCTGAAGACTATAAATCAGAACTACTAGATAGGTTGTTTCTTTTCTTTTTAGTTTTGATCATTTTTCTTTTTTTTTTTTTTTTTTCTAGTAATTTGTTGTTGCTCTTTTACTGCTTTGGTGTGTATTTTCAATTTTGCAGAAAAAAATCAATGAGAGCTCAAGCAAAATTTCAAAGCTTCAAAGAATCAGACTGAACCAAATCAGGTGTATTCCTTCCTATCCTTTATTGTCCTTTATTGCACTCTTTATCCTTTAAGACAATGTAGAATAAGTTAGGAGGTAAAAAAAAAAATGTGTCAAGAAGAAAATCTTGAGCAAGATAGACTGGATAAGTGATAAAAGATAGAAGTATTTGCTAATGAATGTAACGAGTTAAAGAAGTAGATTAGTTGGTCAGACTTTTAGCAGCCTACTTAGGTCATCAAAAGACTATTAGCACTTCTAATTGCACATGCACACTAACAAGGCAAAGTAGGTATTGATTATAAGGCCAACTGAGGATTCAATTATCACTAAAAATTGGTAATTAATATACATTCTAATCAAAGAAACTTGAATTTAAGGAAAGAGCTACCTGCCTAAAAATAAAGTACAAAAGATAGAGTATATGTGGATTGCCCAAAGCCTAGTAACTGGGTCTCTGCACCTAGGTCAAGTGTGGAAATTCACATAAAATAGTGGAGGGAAGGCCAGGATGCTCAGCACATCAAAAAAAAAAAAGGGCAGTGTGAAAGCTACCTTAATTCATGAGTATAAAATTGGGAATGTATAGAAAATTGACTAAAATAGGTGATAAGAAAGGATACTTTTATCCTTTAATTTAACATTGAAATGCTAAAGTTAGTCATCATGAATACAAGTGCTGTAAATCTTTGATGTACTCTAAGAAAGTTTTTAATTGTATTGACTGTAAAATTTACTTCTGAAGCTCAATGCTTAGTTAGTGGTATTTTCTAAACTTTTTGACCTTTAATTCTAGATTTATCTTTTTGATGGATGATCTTATTAAAATATGGTATTAAATAAAGCATTGCTAAGGGACTAGCAATGACTAAGTTGGGGGGTACGATAAGTGGTAAAAATACACTAATAAAAGTATTAAATTATAAAATAAATTTATATATTTTAAAAAAATTGATACTTTTATTAATCCTATGCAAGAAAGAAGTCTACCAGTATGAAGATCTTATTTTTTTGAATCAGACGAAATAAATTTCAAGCAAAATAGACTTCAAACGAGCCCAAAATTAATTTTTTTTAAAAAAAAAAAATAGTCGATCAGGTTCAAATCGGTTCAAAAAAACTGGCTCAGCAGACCGCCTGGCCTAACTACACTCAGATCGACTGCTGATGCCATGCTTACGTCGAGCTGACATCAACATTTTTTTACGGCGTACGGTGGACCAGAGGGCATTTCGAGGATTTTATAGGGACAAGCGCACTCCGATTGGTTCAAGAAAGCGGTGGTCCATGCAACACCAAGCTCGCCCACGGTCTACAGAGGGTAATCTAAGAATTCTACCTAATTTGAGGGATGCTGTTCACTAGGATTTGATCGAACGGGTGGGATTTTTGCACTGATGGATGGCATCTATAGCAGCCGATCGGGATCCAATGGCTGAAGGTGATTCTAGGTTTTAACTAAGGCTTTAAAGGCTCTCAGATGCTGATCCGATGGCCCATAATCTATTTAGGAGTTGATCCAATGGCTGTTGTTTAATCCGAGTGGATCTGGAAGATTAAAAATGAATTTTGAGTGATTTTTGGCCCATTTGGTTGCCATCCAATGGTCAGAATGATCTAGGTTTTAATTTGAGTCGTCCAAGGAGTTTTAAACCCAATTCTTCTAGAATTTTTGATGGGATTTCAATCAAAAACCAACTCTAGTCTATAAAAAGGCCTTGAGAGAGCCGAGAGATGGATCCTGGGAACAGTGGAGAAGAGAAAGAGTTTAGGAAGAGAGAGTTTTGAAGAGAGAGAGAAGAAAAAGGGGGTTTTATTTTTTTATTTTTCTTCTTCTTTTCTTCTTCCGATAATCAGGACATCGATCAAGGAGCTTTTCTTCTTCTTCATCAAGTTTTCCACACTAAGAGCAATGGACAACCAATTTCAGCAATCAAACAGTCTAATTTCTTTATGCCTTTTATTTTATTTATTATTTTTGAACTTATTATCATGAACTAATTTTTTTTTTTACTAAGGCTAAGGTGTAGCCACTCTTTTGATGCAATATTCAGTATGAATTATTTTTAAATTTTAAATTTTATTCATGAGGAGTATATAAATCTTTGATCTTAATGTTTTTAGATTACTGACCATCTTCTAATTGATTCTGATGAAGCATAGATGTTGACGGACCAAGTACATCTATATTATTGCTTCTTGATTATATATCTTGTATTATGAATCAAATTAAAATTCATATGCGCGCAAAAATTTTAGTGCGCTTTGGATGCAGCATATTTTAATTAGAGGGTTTTACAAAACTTAATGCATTGATATTTATTTAAATTACATCGGAACCAAAGGATAATTAATAAATATTGATAGTTTTGCTACGTCTGGACCAAAGGGTAGTAAAAAAACTAGAAAACTCCACCATCACATGAAATAAAATTAATCTAATAACCTAAATATTTATATTGACCGAGTTGGTGAACTGATTGCCTTAGTAACCTATTGCTCTCAAGTTTAAAACCCTAATAATTACACTCTCTCTATTTTCCTAAAATTTTTAATTATTTTTTCATTTTATTCTTTAATTTTTTGTTCTCATAAATTGGTCTTCTAAATAAAGCATAGGAAAGAACTTTTCAGTACTTATTTTTCAATCCTCTAGGGATGATACTCTACTCATTTACTTTATTACTTGATCGACTGGTGCACTTGCCATAGCTATAGATTAGCATGTATCAAGTTTTTTATTCTACATTAAAAATAAAGAGTATAATAAAGGATAGAAAGGAATACACCAGATTTGGTTCAGTCTGGTTCTTTGAAGCTTTGAAATTTGCTTGAGCTCTCATTGATTTTTTTCTGCAAAATTAAAAATACATACCATAGTAGTAAAGAGCAACAATAAATTATAGAAAAAAAAAATGATCAAAACTAAAAAGAAAAGAAACGACCTATCTAGTAGATCTGATTTATAGTCTTCAGCTTGACTTTCTTTGAGTTCTGAGTTGAATCAATCTGGTGCCACTTCAATTAAAATACTTTCATATTTTGTCGAGCCCTCTTTCAATTGGACATTGCTAGCTTTTATACTTTCAAACCTATTTTCTATAGAATCCTTATATGCTGAATTGTCAATAATATCAATTAGAAAATAAGTTTGATTATCATCAGGATGTTTAGTATTTTTGAAAATATTAAAAGTAACTTATTCATCTTGAATTCTAAGAATTAATTTTTCTTGTTGAACATCTATTAAAGCTCCTCCAGTAGCTAAAAAGGGTCTCCCTAAGATAAGGGGTACATCATAATCTTCTTCCATATCAAGAACAATAAAATCAATAGGAAAAATAAACTTATTTACCTTTACCAAGACATCCTCCACTATACCTCTTGGATATTTGATGGATCTATCGAGCTAATTGAAGAGTAATAGTGGTAGGCTTCGATTCTCCTAGACCAAGCTTTCTAAAAATAGAAAAAGGCATGAGATTAATACTTGCTCCTAAGATCACATAAAACTTTATCAAAACTATAATCACCAATAATGCAAGGGATGGTAAAACTCCCTGGATCTTTTAGCTTCTATGGTAATTTATTTTGAAGTATTGCTGAACATTCTTCATTCAAATTTATTCTCTCATGCTCCTTCAGCTTTTTCTTATTTGTTAGGATTTCTTTGAGAAACTTGGCATACCTGGGCATTTGAGTGATAACATCTACAAAAGAAATATTAATATATAAATTTTTTAAAATTTTGAAAAAGTTAGAAAATTTCTTATTTGGATGTTGTATTTGTCTGTCTAGGAATGGTAGTGGCAGCATGTAGGGCTTCACATTTGGATCGGCAAACTGTATACCTGGAGACCATCCATCTACTGGTTGTTTTAGTGATTGACGAATTTTAGTTGATGGTTTCTTATTTATAGTTGGCTCTTTAGTCTCTTTCTTCTGATGTAGCTCCTCCAATTTTTTACCACTTCTTAGGATGATAGCATTGACTTGCACCCTTGGATTGATCTTCGTATTGTTGGGCAAGGATCCCTGAAGTCTCTCAGAGATTATCTTAGCCATTTGGCCTATTTGCATCTTCAAGTTTCAAATTGCTGCTGCTTGGTCCTGCCTAAGTTTGGCTTCCAAATTTTTTATAGTTGCTTCCTGGTTTTGCATGAATTTGACCATCAGCTCCTCCATGTTGGACTTCTTTTCAAGTACTTAGAACCCCGGGGGTGGCTGTTGTGCTGCATTTTGATTGCTCCATAAGAAATTTGGGTGCTGCCTCCACCTTTGATTGTATGTGTTGGAGTAGGGATTATTTTGTTGCAGCCTGAAAAATTACCAACATAATTAGCTGTATTAGTTGCTTTATCAAAAGGATTACCTATCTGGCAATTGCTCATATCGTGTCCTCCTCCACATAGGTCACAGGTGATACTCTGAACATGCATAGCTATTCCCTTCAAGTTGTTGACTTTGGCTCTAAGGGCTGCAATTTTAGCTAGTAAGGTTAGCACGCAATCTACTCCCTGCACAGCTACTGGTCTTTTCAGCATCATGCATTCTGTCTGTCACTGATAGCTATTTGATGCCATCTCATCGATCAGATCGAAGACTTCTTCCTTCATTTTTTGATTAATGGTTCCTCCTGCTGCTGCATCAATCATAGAATGATTAGTAGAAGATAAACCATTATAGAAAGTTTGTTCTTGAAGCCATACGGATAGTTGATGATGTGGACATCTCCTCAGCAGTTCCTTGAAATGCTCCCAAGCCTCATATAGTGTCTCCATGTCCATCTACATAAAAGAAGTGATATCGTTGTGCATCTTGGCAGTCTTGGAAAATGGAAAGTACTTGGTTAAGAATTTTTGGGTTAGAACATCCCAAGTTATGATAGAACCTGTAGGAAGTGAATGAAGCCAACTTTTAATTTTGTCCCATAAAGAAAAAGAAAATAATCTTAATCTAATAGCGTTATTCGACATCCCATTAATTTTAAAAGTATTACAAAGTTCAAAAAAGTTAGAAATATGGGCATTCGAATCATCATGCACGTGTCCACTGAATTGGACAGTTGATTGAATCATCTGGATCATCGTCGATTTTATTTTCAAGTTTTTTGCTCGCACAGATGGTCTCCTGATGCTCAAAGTTGCATCGAATACAGATGGTGTGATGTAATCATTTAATGGATGATGTACTGGTCGAATAGCTTCATACTGTCCCTTGGTCACCATATCCAAGCCTAGATTGATGTCGTTAGGATCTTCAGCTACCATGTTTCTTTTTTGTTGTAGTCTTCTGATGGCCCTTTCAATTTCTAAATCTAAAGGTAGTAAGTTACTATGTCTAGTACGTGTCATGCACTAAACAAATTTTAAAAATAAAATTCTAAAGTAAAGCTAGGATCAAAATTTCAATATTGTTTTAGACATAATTCCTGACAACGATGCCAAAAACTTGATGCGTGCTAATCTATAGCTATGGCAAGTGCACCAGTCGATTAAGTAATAAAGTAAATGAGTAGAGTATTATCCCTAGATGATTGAAAAATAAGTATTGAAAAGCTCTTTTTTATGTTTTATTTAGAAGACCGATTTATGAGAATAAGAAATTAAAGAATAAAAAAAAAATAATTAAAAATTTTGAAGAAATAGAGAGAGTGTAATTATTAGGATTTTAAACTTAAGAGCAATAGGTTACTAAGACAATCGATTCACCAACTCAGTCAATACAATATTCAGATTATTAGATTAATTTTATTTCATGTGACGATGGAGTTTCCTAGTTTATTTACTATTCTTTGATCCAGGCATAGCAAAACTATCAATATTTATTAATTATCCTTTGGTCCAAGTGTAATTTAAATAAATATCAATACATTAAGTTTTGTAAAACCCTCTAATTAAAGTGCGCTGCATCCAAAGTGCACTAAAATTCCTGCATGCATATGAATTCTAATTTGATTCATAATACAAGGTATATAATTAAGAAGCAATAACATAGATGTACTTGATCCATAACATCTATGTTCATTAGATCAATTAGAAGATGGCCAGTAATCTAAAAGCATTAAGATCAGATTTATATACTCCTTATGAATAAAATTTAAAATTTAAAAATAATTCATACTGAATATTGCATCAAAAGAGTGGCTACACCTTAGCCTTAGTAAAAGAAAATTTAGTTCATGATAATAAGTTTAAAAATAATAAATAAAATAAAAAGTATAAAAAAATTAGACTGTTTGATTACTGAAATTGGTTGTCCGTTGCTCTTGGTGTGGAAAACTTGATGAAGAAGAAAAAATGCCCATTGATCGATGTCCTGATTGTTGGAAGAAGAAAAGAAGAAAAATAAAAAAATAAAAACTCCTTTTTCTTCTCTCTCTCTTCAAAACTCTCTTTGAACTCTTTCTCTTCTCCACTATTCCTAGGCTCCCTCTCTCAGCTCTCTCAGGGCCTTTTTATAAACTAGAGTTGGTTTTTGATTGAAATCCCATCAAAAATTCTGAAAGAATTGGGTTTAAAACTCCTTGGATGACTCAAATTAAAACCTAGATCATTTTGGCCGTTGGATGGCAATCAAACGGGCCAAAAACCACTCAAAATTTGCTTTTAATCTCCAAGATCCACTCAGATTAAACAACAGCCGTTGGATCAACTCCTAAATAGATTATGGGCCATCAGATCAGCATCTGAGAACCTTCAAAGCCTTAGTTAAAACCCAGAATCGCCTTCACTCATTGGATCCCGATCGACTGCTATGGATGCCGTCCACCAGCACAAAAATCCCACCCGTTCGATCAAATTCTAGTGAACAGCATCTATCAGATTATGTAGAATTTCCAAATTATCCTCTGTAGACCGTGTGCAAGCCTAGTGTTGCGTGGACCGCTGCTTTCTTCAGCCAATCGAAGCGCGCTTGTCCTTATGAAATCCTCGAAATGCCCTCTATAGTGGTCCACCATGCACCACGAAAAATGTTGACGTCAGCTTGGCGTAAGCGTAACATCGGTGGTCGGTCTAAGTGTAGTTGGGCCGGGCGATCTGTTGAGCCAATTTTTCTGAGCCGATTTGAATCAGATCGATCAATTTATTTTTTTTTTGAAATTCAATTTTGGGCTTGTTTGAAGTCCATTTTGCTTGAAATTTATTTTGTCTGATTCAGAAAAATAAGATCTTCATATTGGTGGCCTTTTTTCCTACATAAAATTAACAAAAATATCAATTTTTTTAAAATATATGAATTTATTTTATAATTTAATATTTTTATTAGTGTATTTTTACCACTTATCAAAGACTCTCAAGTCTTTGCCTAGGACATGGAAAGCCAAGATGACAGCCATCTAGAAAGCTAAAGATCTGAATACTTTACCTCTAGAGGAGCTCATTGGATCCCTGATGATACATGAGCTTGCCATGGGTTGGCATAATGAAGAGGACAACAACAAGAAGAAAATAATAGCACTAAAATCCATGGCAGCTAAAGAAGAAGAAGATCTGTCTATCAGTGAGGAAAATGATGAAGACATGGCCTTGGTGATCAAAAAATTCAAGAAGTTTATGGAAAGAAGAAGACAAGGATTCAAGAAGAGGAGCTTCATTAGAGGAGAAGCTAGCAGGAAGAAAGAGAAAGAAAAAAAGAAGGATCAGCTCACTTACTATGAATGCAAGAAGCCAAGATATTTTAGGGCTGAATGTCCTCAGTTGAAGAAGGTGCCAAAAAGAATGAAGAAGAAAGTTATGTTAACGACTTGGAGCGATAGCAATGAATCAAGTTCGAAGGAAGAAAACCAAAACAAAGCAAACTTGTGCTTTATGGTACAAGATGATGAGGTATCCTCCACTTTTGACTCAGATTTTACTTTTGATGAGCTTCAAGATGCTTTTTATGACTTAATAAAAGATTTTAAGAAGATTAGTATAAAAAATAAAAATCTTAAGGAAATGAATCAAACACTTTTAAAAGAGAAGGAAGAAGTAACTAGTAACCACAACAAGTTAAAAGAAGAAAATAAAATCCTAAAGGATGAATTGGATAAATTAAAATATTTAGTCGATAAATTTACTTGTAGTTCTAAAAAATTGCAAATGGTTCTAAACAATCAAAGAGGAGTTTATAATAAAGCTGGACTAGGATATAAACCTAAAGACAAAACTAAGTTTCTAAAAAAATTTTTCACTGCACCCACATGAACTAGTACTTCACATATTACTTGCTTTAGATGCAGAAATGTAGGACATAAGGCATTTGAATGTAATACTAGAAAATTCAGTAGAAAGCAAGTTAAAAGAATTTGGATTCCAAAAGGAACGATGACCACTAACCCAAAAGAATCCAAGAAGACTTGGATATCTAAAACTATCACTTGATTGTTTATACAGGAATGCCTTGTAGCCCAAAGATCTAAACGCGAGTGGTACTTGGATAGCGGCTGCTCAAGGCATATATCGGGTGATAAAGAGCAATTCTTCATCTTAAAAAGGAAGGAAGGGGGAGTAGTCATCTTTGGTGACAATGGTAAAGAAAAAATAATTGGCATTAGTAAAATTTAGATTACTCCTTCTATCTTTATAGATAATGTATTATTAGTTGACAATTTAAAACGTAACTTGCTTAGTATTAGTCAACTTTGTGATAAAGGCTTTAGAGTTTTTCTTGAATCTTCTTTGTGCAAAGTATCTAGTTTCTTGGATGATAGTCTAAAATTCATTGGATTTAGGTGTGACAATATCTATATGATAAATATTGATGAAATTGCCATGAAGAGTGGTCAATGCCTAGTTATAATGAATGCTAAAATCAAAGAAACTAGTTGGCTTTGGCACCATAGATTAGGTCATACAAGCATGCATACTATATCTAAATTACTTAATAAAGATTTAGTTAAGGGGTTATCAAAATTGAATTTTAAATTTGATCATGTTTGTGATGCTTGCCAATTTGGAAAACAAACTAGGGAGAGTTTCAAATCTAAAAATGTGATTTCAACTTCTAAGCCTCTTGAATTGATACATATGGATTTGTTTGGACCTACTAGGACTACTAGCCTAGGAGGAAAGAGATTTGATCTTGTCATTATTGATGATTATTCCTAGTTCACATGGTTTTATTTTTAGCACACAAAGATGAAGCTTTTTTAATATTTTCAAAGTTTTACAAGAAAGTAATATATGAAAAGAACTCAATTATAGTTTGTATTCATAGTGATCATGGCATATAATTTGAAAATAAATTTTTTGAAGAATTTTATAATGAACATAGTATAGAACATAATTTTTCTGCACCTAGAATTTCTCGATAAAATGGAGTAGTTGAAAAAAAAAATAGAATCTTAGTTGACATGGCCCATACCATATTGTATGAAGGGAATCTACCTAAATACTTTTGGACTGAAGCCATTAACACAGCATGTTACATCTTTAATAGAGTTTTTATTCATCCAATTTTAAAGAAAACCCCCTATGAGCTTTGAAAAGGAAAGAGACATAATATTAATTATTTTCATATCTTTGGTTGTAAATGCTTCATTCATAATAATGGTAAGGACAACCTAGGTAAATTTGATGCTAAGGCTGATGAGGGTAGTTTCTTGGATACTCTACATCTAGTAAAGCATATAGGGTCTTCAATAAATATTCATTGGTTGTTGAAGAATCAATTCATATCATTTTTGATGAAGCTAACAATTAATCTTTGAGAAAGGAAGATGTTTTTGATGATGACATAGGAATTCTCAAAGATGAAATGAAGGAGCTAAACTTGAAGGAGAACAATGTTCATGACAAAGGTAAATCTACAACAACCATTGAACAAGATAATATGGTGAAAATGAAACTTCTAATGATCATGGAGATCTACCCAAGGAGTGGACATATGCACATAATCACCCAAGAGAATTAATTTTAGGCGATCCTTCACAAGGGATAAGAACTAGATCTTCATTTAAAGATACATTTGATTATCTTGCTTTTATCTCTCAAGTAGAACCTAAGAACATAGAAGAAGCTGAAAAAGACTCTAGTTAGATACTAGCTATGCAAGATGAACTAAACCAATTTGAAAGAAATAATGTATGGACTCTTGTAAACTGACCAATTGATCATCCCATAATTAGAACAAAATGGGTATTTAGGAACAAATTAGATGAACATGAAAATATAGTAAGAAATAAAGCTAGACTAGTTGCTAAAGGATATAATCAAGAAGAAGAGATTGACTTTGATGAAACATATGCTCCCATAGCAAGAATAGAGGCTATTAGATTATTACTTGCCTTTGCTTGCTACATGAACTTTAAATTATTTGAAATGGATGAAAAGAGTAACTTTTGAATGGTTATATCACTAAAGAAGCTTTTATAGAACAACCTCCCAATTTTGAAAATTACTCACTTTCTAACCATGTGTACAAATTAAATAAAGCACTATATGGACTTAAACAAGTACTTAGAGCATGGTATGAGAGATGAAGTAAATTTCTATTACAAAATGATTTTATTAGAGAAAGTGTGGACACTACACTATCTTTGAAAAAAGAAAAATAATGATCTTCTTGTAGTTCAAATATATGTGGATGAGATCGTATTCATAGCTAATAATGAAATTCATTGTCAAGTGTTTGCAAAGTTAATGCAGGGTGAATTTGAAGTGAGCATGATGGGGGAGCTAAACTTCTTCCTTGGGCTTCAAATCAAACAATCAAAGAAAGGCATTTCATTAGCCAAACAAAGTACATCAAGAAGATGCTGAGGAAGTTTGGCATAGAGAATGGAAAGGAGATTGGCACACCAATGAGCCTCTCATACAAACTCGATAAAGATGAAAATGGTAAGACCGTAATGAAAAGTTCTACAGAGATATGATTGGATCCCTACTCTATTTGACTGCAAGTAGGCCTGATATATTATTTAGTATTTGCATATGTACTAGATTTCAATCTAATCCTAAAGAATCTTATTTACTAGCTGTCAAAAAAATTTTTAGATATTTGATCTACAAACATAATCTAGGACTTTGGTGCTCAAAATAATCCTCTATTAAATTGATAGGACACACTGATGCAGACTATGGAGGATGTAGAATAGATAAAAAAAGTATTAGTGGCATATGCCAATTTTTAGGATTAAACTTGATCTCTTGGTATAGCAAGAAGCAAAACTCTATAGCATTATCAATGGTCGAGGCCAAATATATCACTGTGAAGAGTTGCCGTACTCAAATACTATGGAACAAGCAACAACTTGAAGACTTTGGAATTAAGCAAAACAAGATACCTATTAGGTGTGATAATACTAGTGCCATAAACTTAACAAAAAATTCTATTCAATATTCAAGAATCAAGCACATTGAAATTAGACATCACTTTATAAGAGATTATATTCAAAATAATAATATTTTGCTTGAATTTATGTCAACTAAAAATCAACTAGCTGATATTTTTATAAAACCTCTAAATAAAGATAGATTCTAAAAAATCTGGGATGAACTTGATATTTATGATCCTCTTAAAAATGTTTATCTTGAATTTATTGGATTGTTTTTGGTCTTCCTTTAACATCCTAAACATCCCCAATTCAATCTTAAAAAACCAAGAAAAATTGGCTTGAAATTCTCCTTCTTATTCTAATTTTTTCTCTTATGCTCGAGAAGTCTCGATTTATACACGAGACCTCTCAGCGGTATTCTAAGACCTCTCACTTTAAAAGCAAGAGCTCTTAATTTTTTGAGATGTCTCATCTTTAAGACGAGAGCTCTCAAATTTTATGGGGCATTTTTTAATCGAACTTTTGAGAGGTCCCCTCTCTCATTCCTTCCTTTCGTTTTTCTGACTTCTCCTCCAAAACTCTTCCAAACTCTCATCCACTCCTCCAAACTCCTTGAATCACTATTCCATTGCTCATTCCATCATAATCCAACTCCAATGGCTCCAAAGAAGAGAACCCTCGCCACCCAAAGATCGTCCATCACTCCTTCGACTGAAGCTAGGGCAAAGCGATAGCGGGACATGGCCCAAGCATCTCCGTCCACCTCTTCTTCTCATGCTCGACTCTTTATCACCATAAGAATAGTTCCAATGGGTCAAAGTGTCGACATTGGATACCTAGATAGGGAACATTTCCATATTGGGCCATGGATCATGCAGCAAGGCTGGGAGAAGCTGTATACTCTTGAGGTAAATGTCTATCCGGACCTAATTAGAGAGTTCTTTGAGAACATTAGCTTTGAGCAAGCATCAAGGATAGAATCTATTATTAAAGAAGTACACATCTCTTTGGATGAAAGGAAGATTGGGCAACTCTTAGAAGTACCTAGGCCTGGAGATTGTTATCTGAATTTAAGGAATAAAACTGAAGACTTAAAGTGCATTTTGGAAAGGAAAATTGTAGATGAAAATCAACAATTAGTCTCGCATTATCTCTTAGTGAAAATGAGATTATTACATTGCATTGTGACTCATATAATTTTCCCAAAGGTAGGAAGACATGATTGGGTTGGGAAGAAGGAACTGGCTATTATCTTCTACATGGTAACCGGAACACCCATGAACTTTCCATCTCTAATGCTTCAATAGTTAAAGGACACAGCCAACAAAAGCAAAGCCTGTCTGCCCTATGGGATGATTTTCACTTTGATTTTCAAGGATTTTCATGTTAATCTAGAAGGCGAAGACTTCAAGAAGTTGGTACACACCGACTATATAAATGAGAAAACTTTGAACAGAATGAAATTTATGAAAAAGGATGATAGGTGGGTAAAGGCAGATGAACAAGTTGCTACTAGAAATGAGCCTGAGGAGCACAATCTCCACCTCCACCATCACCCTCGATTGTTGGACCTTCATTCACCACACCAGCATCTTCACATACTCCACAAGGACCTCCAAGTCATGATCCAGCACCTTCCTCTACTTTTGATCAAGAAAGTTTAATTGAAAGGATGGTAGAGGAAGTAGTTCAAAAAGTGTCTAAAAGGTTCATGGACATCCTCTCTAGTATAAAACATCAACCATTGATAAGCATGAGGAACAAAGAATATGATCTGAAGGTCAGACTAAAATGCTTAGCCAACAACTTAGTAGATTATCTCAAAGACTTAAAATTTTAGAGAAGGAACAACATGAGTCATCAACTCAGATTGAATTTCTATTATCTAAGACTGCCAGAATTGCATAGAGACTAGAGGAGAACATCACCATCCAGTGCACCATGGCTGAAGTCCTTATCTCTTCATTATGGTAGATTATGGATCGGATTGGCAGTCTTGGGTCTCGGACTCCATCCACTTCTCGACCCTCACTATCTCCTCGATCTGCACCTCACTTATCATCCTTTAGACCTAGATCATCCTCTGAACCAATCATAGAGTTTCTCTTTGATGAGAAATAGGTCTAGTTCTTTCTATTTTTTATTGTTTTGTTGCTTGGTGTACCTCACTTATATTGCTTAGTGTACTTTTGGGTGTATTGGTATAGATCTACTTTTTTGTAAATCAATATACAACTTTGTCTTTGTAATTTCAATCTTATGTAATGGAATCAAACCTTCTCAATTATATTCTTGACTTCTTTGCCACAATGTCTAATTCTCTTAATTATGATTTTGATGTTGACAAAAAGGAGGAGAAAAATGTATAAACACAAAAGGAATATTTAATCTCATACAAATCAAAAGAGCATATATTAATGGGGAGCATTAATATATGCCATACAAAGCAAAAGAGCATTGTTAATACCTTATGTATATCATTGAGAATTTGAGCACTCTTAAAATTGACCTTGTCATATTCTTTCATTCATTAATACATGATATACGTATCGCTTACCATCTTTTTATAAATTACTTGATATTTTGTCATCATCAAAAAAGAGAAGATTGTTGACCCTCTAAGTGATTTTGATGATGCCCAAATATTAAAGCAAATGATTACTAATATATTTTATTTTAAGTATTTAAATATCAGAGGAAAGAGAGCTCTTTGATCAAAATGAGGATGACACAAAATTCAATTCAAATGAAAATCAAATCTCCTTGATTGGGAGCAAAAATTTTCTCAAAATAGCCTTGAAGCAATTTTTGAGAGATCTCAAATTTTTTTCGAGAGCTCTCGTGATGTCTGGGATGCCCAAATTCACTTTTGACATGATTTTGAGAGGTCTCGAGTTAATCTCGAAAGCTCTCGGTCTTAGAAGATAGAAATATAGTTTCTATGCTCTAAGAGTGAGAGATCTCGTAGGATTCTCAAGAGATTTCGTGGTTCCGGTGAGACGTTTCATACAGAACCAAGAGCTCTCGATCTCAGGCAATACAATTTTTTCAGAAAGCTATTTTTTGAGCAACTGAAGGCAAGAGTCTCCTCATCAAATCGAAAGGCCTCAAAATTTGGCGAGACATCTTGAGACAAACTGAGAGACCTTGAGACACGGTGACAACTTTTTGATGGGATGTTCCAGATCATATTTTCTCGATTCTAATGGCTACCTGCTGCTCTCCAATGGTCAAATTTTACTTTTCTACAATCCAATCATATTCAGATGAGAGAAGAAGCTCCAGATATAAAAGCTTGAAGATGTACTTTCAGATCATCCAAGAAAAATGAGAGAAAAAAGAACGAACCCCTAGTTTTTCATGAGCAAATCCTTTTCATTCAAGTTCTCTCGAGTTTTGAAGTGCATTAATTTCAAGCATTCAAGAAGCATTCAACAAACTATAATGATAATGATTCAGCTCATTTAAAGGAGCATTGTATATTGTAAATCTTCATTATTTATTTCTATATACTTGATTTTAGTAGGAGCTAAAACTTGGGTTTTGGGGCTTTTCTCTTCATTTATTATTTTGAATTGATTTATCTGATTGTTGTAAGGATTGTGGTTGGTAAACCTAAGAAAAAATTGACTAAATTTTGAGATAGTGAGCCCGCAAAAACTATCCGGCTCTAATCTTGCAGGATTATAGTAAAATTCCTAAGAGTCTTACTTGGAGAGTGGACGTAGATGCTGGGAGTGCATCGAACCACTATAAAATTTTCTTATTTTTGTGTGTGCTATTGCTTCTTCATTTTCTTACTTTCACATTCATTTCACTTAGGGTTCAAATATTTTAACTGTACATATCTATTTTAAATTTTTAAAAATTCAATTCACCCCTTCTCTTGGATTGTCTAGCTGGACAACACCAAGGGATATCATTAGCTTTATGGTATTGACTATGATGAGATATTTTTTTTGATGGCAATGCTCAAGTTCATTTGGATTATGCTTGCAATAGCAGCATATCTGAACTATGAGATCTGGCAAATGAATGTGAATATAGCTTTCTTAAATGGAGAATTGAAAGAAGAGATGTATATGATATAGTCTGAGAGATTCACATCGATAGACGAGTTCATGATGTGCAAACTTCAGAGATCCATTTGTGGATTAAAGCAGGCATCTTAAAGTTGGAACATATATTTTGATAAAATAATTAGAATGTATGGCTTCATTAAGAATGGAGAGAAATCCTATATGTATAAATGCGCTAATGATTCTATAGTGGTATTTCTTGTATTGTATGTCGATGATATTTTCTTAATCAGGAATGACATTCCTACATTATAGGAAATAAAGGTTTGACTGTCATCATAATTCTCCATGAAGAATTTGGAAGAAGATTCCTACATCTTAGAGATAAAGATCTATAGAGATTGATCTAAAAGATTGCTTGGATTGTCCCAGTCCATGTACATCGATATCATGCTAAAGTGGTTCAGCATGGCGAATTCCAAGAAAGGCTATCTCTCAATAGGCCATGAAAATTTTCTTTTGAAGAGGGATGGTCTGACAACTCCTCAAGTGAGAGAGCATATGAGTAGAATACCATATGCTTCGATAGTGGATTCTATTATGTACGTCATGACGTGTATGAGATCAGATGTGGCATACTCACTAGGGGTAGTGAGCAGATATCAGTCTGATTTGAGTGAGAATCACTAAAAGATTGTAAAGATAATTCTGAAGTATTTGAAAAATACCAAGAACCAATGGCTTATCTATGGAGATACTAACTTGAAACTTGTGGAATATACTGATTCCAATTTTCAATCAGATCATGATGACAGTAAAAGTATATCAAGTTGTGTTTACCCTAAATGATTGAGCAATCTGCTAGAAGAGTTCTAAATAGCATACTATAGCCGATTCTATGTGCGAGATGGAGTATATCGCGATATCCAATGCTGTGAAGAAAATTGTGTAGCTACAAAAATTTATCGATGAGTTGGGAGTAGCACCCTCTTTGGATGGTTCCGTTCTACTTTACTATGACAGCACTGGAGTCATAGCTCAAGCGAAAGAGCCCAAGGCACATCATCTCACTAAACATATTCTACGTCGCTACCACCTTGTACAAGAGATTATGGAACAAGGTGATGTCGAGCTTCAGAAGATTGATAGAAAGGAGAACATGGCTGCCCATTAACTAAAGCCATCGAAATCAAAGAGTTTGACAATCACAAGTGAAAGATGCGTGTACGATACTGTTCTGATTGGCTTTAGTCTAAGTAGGAATTTGTTGGGTATTGTATCCTAAAGCTAATCATCTAGGTTGTAGACGGTTGAGCTGAATGTAAATTATACTTGAATTATAAATAAATAAAATTATTATTTTGGTAATTTCATTACTTTGTGCATCTTTTTATAATGAACTCTTCTATCATGAAATCCTTAGGACTATTTAGATTCGATAAAGAAGGATTTGTTGTTTAGTCTTTAAACTTGTTCGCGATCAAATGATACGTCGTCAATCAAGACAACAACATTATCGAGCATAGGTCATTGCATGCCATATTTGTTGGTTGTCCTCTTAACCAAGAAGTATGGAGATACTAGTATGTCATGTAGGTGAAGTGTAGGGATACATTTCACTAAACATAATCCAATTATGGAGCTCTCTGCTACCAAGAGTTGCTTGCAAAGGATATGGATATAAGTGTCCCTTAGACCTGAGATCACCATGGTGACTTACAAGCAACTCACTATACTTTGGTACCGAACCACTTGAATTTCTAATTCAGTGATGAAAGGTTACTGGGTGCAGTCAAGTACTTATGAAGTTGGTGTGTGAGTCAAGATGGATTGACCCCTTTAAGTATTGGAGCAAGTGCATCACTGTATTTTAATTTAGCAAAACCTCGATTGGAGTGGTCCATTCGATGGACACTAAATTTTAAAATACAATATGGATGATTTTTAGGATTGATAGTAAATCCTAGATCATCCTTTGAGCATTGAGATCAAGGGGATGAATTATATGGTAACTATATGCCATAGGTTCGTCGATGTTACTTTATGACTATTCGACCTATCCAAACGTTGGGTACCATTGCTAGATGGTCACATTGATTGATACAAGAAATTGGTTCTTGTGTTATCAGTTTAGGATTTAAACCTATGGGATCACACATAATAAAAGTTTTTATCTGATTTGAAGGCTGATCAAGAGTCCTAATGGTCTAGGACTCTATGGTCAAGAGTTCCACTGGACTGGAACTCTAAGACCAGGAGTCTCATTAGATTAGAACTCTACCTTTATGGGTTCCACTAGAAACTCTGAGTCATACTTATCTAGGACTCTATGATCAAGAGTCTCACTGGTCTAGAACTCTGTGATCATGAGTTTCATTTATTTAGGATACTTCGATCAAGAGTTCCACTCATTTGGGACTTTTTGATCAAGAATTTTATGTAGATGGGACTCTATTATCCAGACACCCACCTAATTGGAACTCTAATATTATTGGAGGATTAATTAGTAATTAGATTGTTAATTAGCTCAATTTGATTGAGCAATAAAGATTCAATCAAATTTAATTGAATTGATTCAATTGGATTTGACCCGATCAGATTATGAGATGACCTAATCGCTATGGAAGATTCGATCATAATTTGATCAGGATCTGGATCTAATTAATTTTTAATTTAATTAAATTTTAATTTAATTAAATTAAGTCTAATTTGATTAGGTTTGATCTAGTCTAATTGGATCTGAAAAAATTGGTTTGGTTGAAACCAATTTGGACCAATTCAAAGATTGTTCGAATTTCAATTTCTCCTTGTGCCATAAAACTTTAACCCATGCCATTCTTCATGCGAATTATGAATTCATGTGAGAGTTTCCCATGCTAGAAAGGTATCTGCACCTTGTCTTCTTTCTACCTTTGACCTAGTCCAAGAGTTGGACTAGTTCAAATTTAAGTTGAATTTTGAATTCAACTTAAGTTGTTAGAGGTTTGAAGTTTTCTCCCTACCTTATCTATTCCCTATGCCAATCTCATTTTGTCTCCATTTTTTTTGTGCATTCTGGGTGTGGGTGTGTAGAAGCATAATCCTTCTGCACATCAATCACCCAGGGTTGGTGCTGGAATTGGATAAATATCCATTTGAATTTTAATTTCAAGTGGATGGTTAAAACCTCTCAACCTCCATCACATTATCCAATCCACATGCAAATCACTCTGAATGTCACCCATTTAAGTTTGATTTTTTTTGTGGGCATGCATGAGAGAATGAGGAGTCATAATGGGAAGAAATTTTGAGAGGGGGTGCTAGCTTCTAGGCATGAAAATTCTAGAGAATCTGAGAGTTTTTATTCTATGCCAATTCCTTCCTCTTATGTCGCATGTTATTATTTTTCTCTCTTTTGGTTGACCACTTTAGATAGGATCTAAGTGGAATTTATGAAGATAGGTGAGTTCTTTCTACCATGAAATTTGTTTCAAAAGAACAATCGAAAGAGAGAGGGCATGGGAATATTTTTGGGCATCAGGGTTTTTGGGTGTGAAAAACCCTAGGGTTTGGTACCTGGGTTCAAGTGGAGAGATTAAGCACGGTGAGTGCCCGATCACCACAAATTTTTCACCACCACCTCATCATCCTCCATTCATTATCATCTGGCCTTTTGGAGTGCCTGGGAGATCGAGAAGAAGATCATCAATTGGATCGATGAAGATCATTCATTGAAAGCCCCGGCAAGAAGCTAGCACTCCGACAGGAGCTCCATATGGACTCACCATAGAAGCCGGACAGGTGTGTGTGGCTACAGCACAACACCAAGGCTTCCTCCTATAGATTTGGATCGTGGAGATCATGTACCCACGCACAGGTATTATGTTCTGAATACAAATCGATCTGTAAATATGATTTTCTAATTGAATGCATTTACTTTTTTTTTGCATATATACATGTCTAGATTCATGTGTAGGGATATATGATCTGATCATAGCATGCCTTAAATTAATATTAGATTACTTTTAGCTTATGCTGCATATTTATTTCAAAAAGTTTCAAAAAGTATGCCTTGAACCCTACACAATTTCCATCAGCCAGAATATGAGGAGCATACTATCTTCGTAACCGACAAAGGCATTTACTGCTACAAGGTAATGCCATTCGGTCTAAAAAATATGGAGTGACTTATCAATGACTGGTCAATAAGGTGTTTAAAGATCAAATTAGGCAAAATATGGAAGTCTATGTTGATGATATGCTAGTGAAAAGCACTCAAACCAATGGTCATATCCAAGATTTAGAGAAAGCCTTCAACATACTACAACGACATTAGATAAAACTAAATCTGACTAAGTGTGCATTTGGTGTAATCGTCGATAAATTTCTTGAATTTCTTATGTCATAGTATAGAATTGAGGCCAATCCAGAGAAAATTAAGACCGTCATTGATATGAAGCATCCAATTTCCTAAAAAGAGATACAATAATTGAACAGAAGAGTCGCTGTGCTCAGTCAACTCATTTTGAAGTTGATTGAAAGGTGCCTATCCTTCTTCAAAACTCTATGAGAAGTAAAGAACTTTTCATGGTCAGATGAATGTTGACAGTCCTTCAAAGATCTGAAGAAGTATTTGATGTCTCCATCACTACTTGCAAAATCAAAAGTGGGAGAAACATTGTATCTCTACATGGCTACATCAGTAGAAGCAGCTAGTTTGATCCTTGTTCGAGAAAATGAGAATTGAATCCAATGACCTATCTATTACACAAGCAAGATGCTTCACAATGCCAAAATCCAATATTTGAAGATCAAAAAATTGATCTACACCTTGGTCATATCAACTTAATGACTTTGGCCATATTTCCAAGCCCATTCATTCATGGTCTTAACTGATCAACCATTGAAAGTAATCTTACACTGACCAGACAATTTTAGCCGAATGATAAAATGGGCAATCAAACTCAATGAATTCGACATCCAATATCACCAATGACCATCAATGAAGGCACAAGTATTAGCTGATTTTATCATTGAATGTACTATATTCGACGATAAGCCAAAATAAAAATTTGGTGATAAATCGGGAATGACTGAAGATTCTGAAGCCAAACTTAAGTCGGCATAGATACTTCATATGGATGGAGCATCTAACTTTCAAGAAAGTGGAACCAACCTCATCCTCACCAACTCTGAAGGGACGGTCACTAAATATGTCCTTCGATTTAATTTCAAAGCATCCAATAATCAAGCCAAATACGAAGCATTGCTAGCTGGCTTGAAAATTGCCAAGAAGCTCAATGTTAATAATTTGAAGGTTTTCACCAACTCTCAGCTAATAATTGAATAAGTTAAGGGTGAATACAAAGCCTGAGACCCGACTATGGCGAAATACCTTCAGAAGGTGAAAGATCTCACATCGATCTTTGGATATTTTGAGATCTTCTACATCCTAAGAACCAAAAATGCTTGAGCTGATGCACTCTCTTGACTTGCGACAACTTCTTCCAATCTTCTCGATTGAACGTTTATCAAATATCTTGAACAACCAAGTATCGATAGAGTCAAAGAGGTATTATAAATAAATGATGAACCAAGCTGGATGGATCCAATCATCTAATATCTCACCAATGGAATCTTGCCTGATAATCCTACGAAGGCTAGACGATTAAGATGGACTGCTTCATAATATGTTTTGATGAACGGACATCTTTACAAGAAATCATTTTTGCTGCCCCTACTTAAATGCTTGGGGCTGACCGATGCCAACTATGCTTTTTGAGAAGTTCATGAAGGAATTTATAGAAATCACTTGAAGGGCAAGTCGTTGGCCTATAAAATTCTACGATAAGGATATTACAGACCCACCATGAAAAATGATGTAGTTGATTTTATTCGGAGGTGCGACCCATGTTAGATGTATGCCAATATTTAACATCAACCGACTAGCTGACTGACATCCATCATCGCACCATGTCCATTCGTACAATAAGGAATGGACATTCTTGGTCCTTTTCAATGAACATCTGGTGAAATAAAATTTTTAGTAGTTGCGATAGATTACTTCACCAAATGGGTGAAAGCCGAACCATTGATGCAGATCATAGAAAGTAAAATGGAAGACTTTGCTCAAAAGTTAATTATATACCAATTTGAACTACCGCACACCATCATCATCGATAATGGTTGGTAGTTCGATAATCAAAATTTTAAAGAGTTCTATGCAAAGTTCCATATTACATACAAACTAACATCTGTCGGCTATCCTCAATCAAATAATGAAGTGAAAGTCATGAATCAAACCATTCTACATAAAATCAAAACATGACTAAATGAAATAAAGGGCCTCTGGGTAGAAGAACTACATTTGGTCCTAGGGCCTACTAGACAAATCCTTGCATTCCGATGGGAGAATCACCATTCAATCTGGCATATGGAATGGAAGCAGTGATCCCAGTGGAAATTGGTCTACCATCAATGAGGGTCGAATATTATGCAGAACCGAATAACTTCGAATCATGAAGAGCTAAGTTAGATTTGCATCCTGAAATTTGACAAGAAGCTCAAGTTTGGATGGTTGCATAATAACAAAGAGTTGCCCGATATTATATTGCAAGACTCAAACCAAAGGTGTTTCTTCCTGGAGATTTTATCTTAAGAAAAGCAGAGGTCTTAAAGCCTTTGGATCAAGAAAAGTTATCTCCAAACTAGGAAGGATCTTATAGAGTGACTGAAACCTTTCGTTCGAGTGCATATCGACTAGAGACTCTCAATGGAATGACTATTCCATGAACATGGATGCAGACAATCTTAATATGTATTATCAATGAAGTTGTCGAATACATTTTAATAGAATGATTGGATTTCAACTTTTCTTCAGTTCAACTAAATAATGCATGACCGATAATGTGTTGTTTAAATGACTTTTGGTTAACAAATAGTTGAAAATTTATATTATCGATAGATAGTCGATCGTCAACCTTTAATTCTACAACTTTCCAACTTAAAGTCGGAAAGGCATCCACAGCTGACTTATAATTGGACAATTCAACACTATGTCGACTTAGCTACAACTAAGCAGAACATTATACCAACTTAGTCATGGCTAAGTGGAATATTATGCTGACTCAACCAAGGTTGAGCGGAATTCAATGCCCACATTAATTTAGTGGAAAGAATACCGACTTGACTCTGATCAATCGAAGGATATTCGGCTTATCTCTATTTATCAAATATAAAAGAACTTTATGCCTAAATCCTAACAGATTGAAATTTAGTTAAACAACATACTTGGTGGTTATCTCTACTAAAGTGCTACAGTTGGTAAATAGACTAACATTCGACCACCAATGAAAGAATGAAAGATAACACTTAGAAAATTTTAACTCAAAAGATGATTCACACTTAGAAAATTTTTCTTTCATTCATATATAAAAGTACAACAAAATTTGGCCGAAGTCGAATTACAAAGTTGGGTTTTACCTGATGAAAAAAAATAAAAAAAATATATATACAAAATCTGAACTAGTCAATGATCGGTCTCTTCTACTACTACTATGTTTATGATGGCCTTTGTCGAAACAAGTTCTTCAGCAGACGGAGTAGGTTCTGCAACAGTCGGTGCCTCTTCAGTCAGCACCACTTCAATGGCTGGAGTAGGATCCATAACGATCGGCACTACTTCAGTTGGAATTTCATCTATTAGAGCCTCTTCGATCGGAGCATCGTCGGCTTCATCCAATTCATCCTCGGACTCCTAGGCGATGATGCGACTTAAGTCCAAATCTGGGTAAAGTTTATCAATTACATCTCGATCATCCTCATACTTGATCCAATAGGATACTCGACTGCCCTCAAGAATTTCATTCTTGAAGTCCTCCATGCTCCGATACTCTTCAATGGCCTACTCCTTTGCTCAACTGAAAGTCGCCCAGATCGATGCCACTTCTGATTCAGAAGACTAAAGTTTCTTCTGCTCCTCCTCCAACTCCTAGGTGCAACCATCCGCTCCCTCTGAAGTTGAGTCTTGAGTCTTGAGTCTTGATGATCTACTTAGCCGATTCTAAATCCACTTAAGCCAACTATAGCTTAGAATGCATCAACTCTAGCTCAAAATTCACTGATCCCAAGTTGGTGTGGGCCGACTCTAACTCGTCCCTCAAGCAGGAGACCTCCTCTACTAGTTTCTCCTCCTGCTCCTTTGCCTCTCTTTCTCGATCGACCATAGCTTGAAGGCGCTCGAGGGTGGCATTCTTCTCTGCGATGGCCGCCTTCACCTTATCATACCACCCTTGATGAATGTTGGTGCATGATCGAAAGCCTCTCTGCAATGCCAACACGTCATGGGCCATCTAAAAAGAAAGAAAAATTAATACGAAAGAGAGGAAACAAGTTAAGGGAAGAAAAGAGGATGCCGACGTATTGAAATCAAAGATGAGTAAAAGAAAGAGAACATGTTGGCTAAAATGTGACTCTTCTAACTCCACTTATCAGTTGGAAGAAGGATGGCTTCGACCAACTGCTTTGCCAGAATCGAATTTGTCAATGCTGACTCTCCAACTAGAATTTGGATGTTGATGGTCTCTATAAAACTACTCAAGCCCTACTTGTAGTAGAGGTTGTGGAAGCTTTCCCTTGCCTCTGACTTGTCGGCCACTCAATTGGAGTCGACATCCATTTAGATGTCAGTGGCTTCTGAGATACTATCGGCCACTACTCTCTCGATCCAACTTCGAGCATTGATGGCGCTCGAGATATCACTAGCTTGATAGAGAAAGTAGGTCCTTCTACGACAACTACGTCGTCGTTTGGCTCTTCAACAACTGGCAGGGCCTTGATTGGTTTGGCTCGGACCAATGCAATAGTTGTGGAGCCACCAATGCGACTACCATCTCCCCAGCAACACTTGAAATTGCGACCAAAGGAATGTCGGTCCGAATGACTATTGCCGATGGCGCATCGATTAGATGAGCGACCATCGGTAGAACAATGGCCCGACTCTTCTTCAACCCCTTGGATGGTCCAACATCGGCAGCCGGCTTCCTTTTGCTCATGAAGTGGTGAATGTCGGCTATCAAAATTGCCATTGAAGAATGCATAACTGCAAACAAAAATAAACAAGTTAGTATAAGTTAGAAATTCAATGAAGACAAAAATCTTAAATAATTACATTGGATTGTACCAGTGATCGATGTTGAACTAAGCTCGGCATTATACAAAGCTTGATTGGTTAGCAACTCTTTATGCAATAGGACTTTCATATCTTTCAACATGAGGAAGTCCTCCTGATTAGCTAGATCAATCTGATTATTATTGTTCGGGTTGGTGTTCGGAGTCCCCTAAATGAATGAAAAACCCCAAGGAAGAGATGAAGAAATAAAGAAGAATTGGATCTTCCAACCATGGATGGAGGATGGAAGATTGGAGATGAAGGACAAACCCTTCCACGAAGCAAACATCTACCAACCATCGGCCTTGGGATGGGGATGAAGGGTGAAAAAAGGACAAAAAAGAGATAACCGAGGAGTGGTCGGGACATAATGACACAGTAGGGCAAAAGAAACAAGAAGCCAAATAGAATTCGGTGCAAGTTGAGTTGGATAGATCTGATAATAGTCCAGGATATTTTGAATGAACTTTAGGACCGAAAATCAAAGATCCGACCTAAGGTTCTCTACATAGAATGTGACCTGACCCATCGGTGGAGAAGTTATCCGATCGTTTGGACCACGCATCGACAGACAAAACTACTTTGGGATACAATATTGCTCCTAGAGAGCTTGACTATAGAATCAGTCAGCAAAGAAACCTTCATGTCGGACCAAGAAAAACGACTTTAGCCAAACCAAATAGCTGACTACCTCCCACCCTACCTCTACCTCTACAAGCCATTATAAATACTAAGGAGAGATCTCAATGAAATAAAAGAAAAGAAGAAGCCTAACCTGAAGATTGAAAGGGGACACAAAAGACACAGCAAGGAGAAGAATTAGGTTCAAAAAATCTTACACCAGCAACAAGAGTTCTCAGTTATGTTAGAAAGCTCAACGGAAGGTAAAAGAACCCCTATATATAGGGATCATCAATGGTTAGGATGATTTCAATAAAAATGAAGACATCCAGATTTTTGACATGTGGCAAAATCGAGACCAATCGATGTTCGGACGCTTCAACGCACCCACCATCAGATCATGCCACAACATCATCATCCATGAGAATAGTCAAAGACCAATAATAACTTAACATGTGACATTGTCGGATTGAGCTAAAATCAAATCAATCAGATTGTCAAACTATCAAGTCATCTTTCCATCGAACGTGCTAATGATGGCAGCACGATCGTCGAAATGACAAAATGGCCAAAAATCTTCTTTACAGGACGTGTCAATAATGATGGCATGATAATAAAAATGAGATAATCATTAATACCAAAATAAAAATAGCCGTCAAATTGGGGCTTGAGGCGACACGCAAAAACTTTGATCATTCAAAATATCGGACCACGTGATAGGTCACAACCTCCATTTTGAACTCAAGGGTGGGGGGCAACTATTGGGCTTATCGACTCTGCTACCCCTGGGCATCCATATGATTGATGGTTGGTGTCACCAATTAATGATTGGCACCATCGACTAAATAACGGCCATAATAAACTTCTAAATAATGACGGACGACCATGAGTCGGATGGAAAACTCTCAACTGACTGTCAATTGATCTATCGATTGACTGTCGATTCTCTTCAATCAGCTCCACAACAAATAGAATAACTCCAAGAATGAATGACCATTGACCAATCAAATGGTCAGTTGGACCTACAATGTTACCCATATATAGTCGACACGACTGCAATATCGACATATAGCC
Source organism: Cocos nucifera (assembly GCA_006176705.1). NCBI lineage: Eukaryota > Viridiplantae > Streptophyta > Magnoliopsida > Arecales > Arecaceae > Cocos > Cocos nucifera. Next base: position 119,669 of record QRFJ01006614.1, read on the forward strand.
GGTGCAACCAACATTCTCGGCACAAAACGTGCATAATGAACTCACCACGATCACATAACGAGCATTAACTGCTCCCATTATCCTAGAATGAGTAGGACCCCACCACTTCTAACCATTATCAGTGGTTACTAATGTTTCACCTATAAAAGGGAGGTAAATGAAGGCCATTGGTAAGACAACTCTGGGCAATACTCTGTCACTTTTCATTTTTCTTATCTGTTCGACCATTCCTCCACTGACTTAAGCATCGAATGAAAATACTTTCGGTCAATATAGATTTCTTTTACAAGTGATTTTCTCCGGTAACAGGCACATCAGAGGATTGGCCGCAACAAAAACAATGAGAATTTTGAAAAGTTCCTAGTTTTACTGGTTTGATCTAGTCTTTCTATATATCCTACTAGGCTGGTGAGATCTCAATTCCTTCCCTATACTTTTCAATTTATTCCATCATGAGAACCTAAGATCCACCATCAATGTCAAGTTCAAATTGATTAGCTTTATTCATATTTGATTCCCTTAAGTTTTCTCCAACCACGGGCATTTGAAATTCATCCTCAATATTAGGTTCAACTTGAACTACATTCAAGTGCATATTTTGTGTATAACTAAAAAGTCATCATTTGCATTAGAATGGACTGCTACCCTAAATCTCTTTTTTTTTTTATTTGAACTTTATGTGAATATGAACCCTATGTCTTAGTTTTCTTAAAGGCAATTTAAAATTAAACTACTAAAAGGAGCGAAACTACTTACTGGAAAGATCTAATTTTGAATTCCTAGAATAGTTTTATAAAACTATAAGTGACATATCCATAGAGATAGCCAACTTATTATGGAAGAAATAGGGCAATAGTCTAGGATTTGCCACCATATATGAGGAGGTGTGGAAGGGAATCACAAATAAAAAAACAAAAAGACTCATGTTTCAAAAGTGAAGCAAATACCCTAACCTAAGGTCATCCTTTCCTGAATCTTAGCTCCTCTCTTTTGATCGATCAAGTTATAGTTGATAAGGATGCATTAAAAGTGGCCTTATTCAAAACTAGTCTATGGATTGACTTAGCTCTGCCATCCAAATCTATCGACCGGGCCAATGGGAACTTCATTGTTTGGACAAGGATGGTCATTCTAAGGATAGGACTCTTTAGGAAGAGGGCAGCTATTGGCGATCACTTAACCAAATTGGTACATAGCCCAAAAGATTTACACTCCTAAGGATTTTTCGTGAGAAATTGACTCCTTTCTTTCAAATTAGATTCACGAGTGAAGGAAAAGATCCTATGAAAAGGACTCTCCTTCCTTCTCATTTGCTCATCTACGAATATCTACTCTTGTTCAGCCTTTACCTGGCCAACTACCTAATACTAGGTAGGTTCATCAAATAACACTTTTAAGCTTTCTTTAGGATTTGGCCTAAACTATTCAATAGATTCCCATGCGTTATTCATCTGTTCGCCACTTTGTTCTCAACTATTCTGATTCCAATAAATGGAGGCAAAAAAGCTACCTCCAATGCTCTCTATGTTTGATAGAGCCAAGGATTCCCTGGAGTACGACAATTATTCCTAGAACCATACAAGATAGTTAACACTTATCATAGACATGAATGGAACCTTTGAGAAAGAGAGTCTTGCCCCACTTACATGCAAGTATATAATTTTTGAGAGTGAGAGTGGCTTGATGGCATTCAGTTGATTATGAGTTCATTGAATAAAGAATGTTTCTAGACTTATGGATTACCTAAAGTTTATAGTTGTTATTTCTAGAAACATAATAATTTCAAATGCATCAATTGCTTTAATATTCAAAATTGCATAGGTGTTCATGTTGCATGCATGAGGAGATTCCATTGATAGCTTATAGTTTTGCATAAGATCCACTTACTATAGCCATTTTATTTGAGGGTTATACTGTGAATGGCTTTAGATTTTATATTCAAGATCATAAAGAATGTAGGATAACTCAAAATAATGGATTATTGAGCCCAAGAGATAATGAGTTTTTGGATAAGAAATACTATGGTATCTTGATGGATGTTTTTGCACCATAATATGTGGATGAAAAATGAGTTACTTTATTTAAATATGAATAGTATGATGTTCAACATTGAGGTGTATTCTATAAAACAATTTAGTATGGATTTATGATGGTTAATGCTAGGCATCACTTGAAAATAAATGAACCATTTATATTAGATGGTCAAGCAGAAAAATACTATAGGAATTTTGGCTTTTGCTGGTAGACACTTTTGGTGATAGACACAAAACCATCACCAAAAGTACCCCTTTAGTGATGCTTTCTGTAAAATGTTAGCAAAGGTTTGATTTTTACCAATGCTTGCCCTAGGTGTCACCATAAGTTACACTTTTGGTAATGCTTTGGAATTTCTGTCACCATAGGTTAGATTTTTGGTGATGCTTTTCTGTAGCTGTCACCATGGGTCAAACTTTTGGTGACGGTTTTGGTTTACCATCACCATAGCTCAAATTTTTTGTGATGGTTTTGTGTAGCCATTACCATAGGGCAGACTTTTGGTGATGGTTTTGTATTACCATCACCATAGGTTAGACTTTTGGTGATAGTTTTACATAGCAATCATTATAGGGCAAACTTTTGGTAACTGTTTTATGTTACCGTCACCATAGTTTTAGACTTTTGATGATGCTTTTGCATAGCAGTCACCATAGGTTAGATTTTTTGTGATGTTTATGGCTTGCTATCACCTTAGGTCTGATTTTTGGTGATGCTTTTCACTTTAGTGTCACCAAAGATTGGACTTTTATTGATAGTTTTTTGCCTTGATGGTTTTGTATTACCATCACCATAGATGGTTTTGTATTACCATCACCATAGGTTAGACTTTTGGTGATAGTTTTACATAGCAATCATTATAGGGCAAACTTTTGGTAACTGTTTTATGTTACCGTCACCATAGTTTTAGACTTTTGATGATGCTTTTGCATAGCAGTCACCATAGGTTAGATTTTTTGTGATGTTTATGGCTTGCTATCACCTTAGGTCTGATTTTTGGTGATGCTTTTCACTTTAGTGTCACCAAAGATTGGACTTTTATTGATAGTTTTTTGCCTTGCATCACTATGGATTGGATTTTTTATGATGCTTTTTTTGAAAGGTGTCACCATAGATTAGTATTTTGGTGACACTTTTCTTTAGCTATCATTATAAATCTTTTTTATTTTCTTGATGTACTATCATATCCTAAATTTTATAGTCATGGTTCTTCATTGCATTAGAAAAAGGATTGTTGTTGCTAATTAACATTTGTTCTGTGTATCGGCAATAGTGCAAGAGATAAAGGTATAAAAGTTCATCCTTTATTAACTCATCTCTTTGTCACTATTGACTATTGAGAACTATAGCTAGGATCATAATAATAATAATATATTATCTTGAAATTTATAGATTAATATTTTAGTTATGAATACGTGCTCATACTTCAATTACCAAGAGTCTATATCTCGAAAGCACTAAGTGATTATAACTAATAGTGCATATGTGGTGCTCATCAATTTTATTATTCAACTTACTTAATATTACAAATTGGTAGACTCAATTAGGATAATTGAGAGAATTTTGACTTAGAAAGAAATAATAATCAATAGGCAAGTGAAGGAAAAATACTGTTTTCTACCGCAGGATCGTGCAGATCTGAGGAAGATTTTTCTAAAAATTTCTAAATGATCTAATCAAATCTAAAAGTTCTCAGATCTAATCATAGTGATCTGATATTAAAAATTAAAATTAAAATTAAAATTAAATCAGATTTAATTTAAAGTACCTGATTGGGTAATCTAATTATCCTGCAATGATCCTATTGATTCCTGAGGTGCTGGAAGGAGTCTCTAATTATCCTGACCTCTACCAGTATCCACTCGAGTAGGATCTGAACGTCTTCTCCTCACAAACCTTTTTTTTAAAAATTAGATTTGGATCTGATTGAAAGAACCTTCAAAACTATTTCTAAAGGCGGCTCGTCCGTCACACGAACACCGTCGCGTAGATCCTGAATATTGTGCCAAAAATCTTGGACCTTTTTCTTAGATTTATGCCTAACATTTTAAGTTTGAAGAAGAGAAGAAGAGAGAGGATAGAGGTGGTGTGGGATATAAGGAATGGCATACTTTGGGCATGAAAAATTATTTCTTGCATTGAATGCACTTTGACGTGAGAAAGACTTTTATGTCCAATGCCTACTTAAAGTTCCTTTTGACCAAAATAACTTGCTTATTTTATCATTAGGACTCTAGAACTTATTCTCCATGAAAAACCATCAGATCTCATCTATTTTTTTTACCAAAAATGATTCAAAAAGGTATTGGCATGAGTAGATAATGAAGAGTCCACTATGCTTAGGACTCTTCCCTCAAGAGTTTGATCCAAATCAAACTCTATCATAACTCAGTCTAGACACCTCCAAAAATCATGAAATTTGGTACACCCAATGAATAATTCATTCTCTATCACATATCCAAAAATTAAATCAAAATAATTTCTAAAGAATTTTGTAAAAGTATCTGATCAGGTGACCCTTAATTCTTTCAAATAAGTCAACTTTTGACCCTAGTCCAATTTGACTATAAATAAATTCAATTTCTATAATTAATCTGACCTAGACTTATTCTAGTTAGATGAAAATAAATCCATTCAAAATACAAGAATGAGATAAATCAAATTTGACTCGGTTGCGATGAATCAGAAAGATTTCAAAAGGAGAAAGTCAGGCTCAATCATGTGCTAGCACGATTACCTTGAACCTGATTGGATCTAATCCAAATCAATCAAACTGGCTTAGCTCAATTGATGACATCCAGACCCAAACCCTTATTTGTGTGATCTAGTTAGGTTCAATTTTTTATGGTAATGAGACATATCGCGATCTCCATCATCGACATCATCAAAATATCTTTCGATGGATCAAAATTTTTTTGATTCATATAATTAGAATGATTGATTGTCAAAATCATCCTAATTGCTTCCAAAATCCACCAGTGATATTTAGCGGTATATGGTAGCAATCCATCAGAACTGAAAGTGAACCTCTCAGTATAGTTACCTGTGTGATAGGATTCTTCTATCTTGAGCCCCGACAGGATTAAGGTTAAGGTGAACTCGTCAAACCCAATGTCCGTTATATAAATTAATCATTCGATTCGAGTCCAATGTGAAACCCTAATAGAAACTCTTTCTATCATCTTCACTCTACCATGGCCATGGCCTTATAGACTCAATCTCATAATTATCATAGGGCTACTCCTCATCTACCGAGGTAAATAGATCCCCTATTGGTGCAATCCAATTCGTACAATGAACATGCTATAGCCAACATACACCTCAGGATTCTGAATGGCTAGAAGATCGAGTTATTGTGTAGTCAAACTATAACACCCTCAAGATGAACTATAGATGCACCTCAGATCAAAGAACCAGACACACCATTGCAGCATCAAGTCAGTCATCGACGAGAAGGTAGACTTTCTTATGACTACTCGAGGTGGTCACGCTCAGTGCCCTCGTTCTCTAACGAGTATCTGTACTCTCACTTTGGTATCTCCACACCATAGACTCAAGATAAGTCTGTCCTAAGAAAGCGATCATACACCAATCTTTCAGATCGATCACCATTCTTATGATGATCCTATGATTGGAAATAGTTTATGAGTTAATTATGAAAATTCATGTCTTAAATTTTCAACTCTTAAAAATATGAATTATCATTATCATTAACTCAAAGGATGTATCACAAACATTTTTAGATGCACACTATGATAGAAAATAATCTATTTATTAATTTATAGTTAAAATTATAAAATTTTCCTTAGAAGTGTATTACAAGTGACAACCAATCTGGCTTCTAGGGCACACATCTAACAAACTCCCACTTGACCTAAAGCCAATTGGTTACAAATCTAAGTTTCATCTTCTCAAGGTGGGCTTCGATCTTCTACTGGCTCAATGGCTTTGTCAGCAGGTCAGCCGTATTATCTGTAGTGTTGACTCTCTTAACCTCGACGTATCCCTTCTTGAGGTAATTACAGATGAGGTGGAATTGCCGCTCGATGTACTTAGATTTTTTGTAAGACCTCGGCTCTTTAGCTAGGGCTATGGTGCCATTATTATCGTAGTACAGAGGGATGGCATCACTCCAAGCTCTGCGGTGAACTTCTTGTATTAGAATGCCTCCTTTGCAGCTTTTGATGCAGCAATGTACTCTGCTTTTATGGTGGAATCTTCTATCATAGTCTTCTTAGAACTTTTTCAGCTGACAATACCATCATTGTATACAAATAGACTTTCAGATGTCAACTTTCGATCATCTATATCAGACATAAAATTCGAGTCTGTATACCCCTAAACCTGGAGTTCTCCATTATTAAAGACTAAAAACATATCCTTGGTCCTTCTTAAGTACTTAAGAATATATTTCATAGAAGTTCAGTGCTCTTCACTTGGATTCGACTGATACCTGCTCGTGACACTCATAGCATGGGCAATATTAGGTCATGTACGTTGCATGGCATACATGAGGCTTTCTATTGCTGAAGCATAAGGGATCTTGCTCATGCGTTCAATCTCCTCAGGTGTGTTGTGACACATCTTCTTAAAGAGATGAATGCCATGTCTAAAGGGAACCAATCCCCTCTTGGAGTTTTTCATGCTAAATCTCTTTAGCACCTCTTCTATGTACATCTTCCAGCATCCTATTTGGTCTATCTCTATAGACTTTAATTCCTAGAATAAAGGATGCCTCTCCTAGATCTTTCATGAAGAATTCTTTAGACAACCATATTTTGACTGTAGTCAACATGGGAATATCATTCTCAATTAGGAGAATGTCATCCATGTACAATACAAAAAAGACAACAGCGCTCCCACTGATCTTTTTGAAAATACAGGAATCCTCTTCATTCTTGATGAATCCAAATGATTTGATCACATCATTGAAACGAGCATTCTAGCTTCGAGATGCTTGCTTAAGTCCATATATGGACCTTTGCAGTTTGAAAACCTTATGATCAATATCACTGGATGTGAAACCTAGCGGCTGTTCCATATAGATATCTTTCTTAAGATATTCATTTAAGAATATCATTTTCACATCCATTTATCATATTTCATAATTGAAATAGGCTGCGATAGCAAGCAATATGTTGATGGATTTGAGCATGGCTATTGGCGAAAAAGTATCCTAATAGTCAATGCCTTCGCACTGACTATACCCTTTTGCTACGAGCCTTGCTTTGAATGTTTTTACATTCCCATCGACATCTATCTTTTTCTTGATGATCCATTTACACCCAATAGGTACTATACCTTCAGGTGGATCTTCCAAGGTCCAGACTTGGTTCGAGCATATTGAGTCAATCTCTGACTTCATTGCCTCTAATCATTTCTTGGAGTTGATATCTGATATCGTCTCATCATAGGTTTTGGGATCATCACCATAAACCCCTTTTTCTATGAGGAATATTTCTCTACATCCTCTGAAATAGTACCTAAGTACCTTTCAAGGAGATGGGAAATCTTTTCTGATCTACGAGGTGGATGAGGTAGTGATTGGACTGGCTCAATCTAATTGGGTTCCATAGGTTCCTTGGCTCATGGCTCTTGGAAGACTTTCTCCTCGAACCTAATCTATCTTCTGATGCCATTATCTTAAATAAATTATTTTTTAAGAAAGATGGCATATCGACTCACAATCATATTGTGATCTTTCAGAAGATAGAAAAAAATATCCTAACGACTCTTTAGGATATCTAATAAATCAAGCTCTAAAGGATCTAACTCTAATTTGTCTGCCTGTTGTCTCTTGACATGGGCTGGACAACCCAAATTCTGAGATGACTCAGACTTGGTTTCTTACCATGCCATATCTCATACGGTGTGGTAGGAACAGTTTTAGATTGAACCCTTTTCAATAGATATATAGCGATCAACAGACTATGTACCCAAAGAAACTCAGGAAGGTCCATGAAGCTCATCATGGATCGAACCATATCTAATAAGGTCCGATTTCTCCATTCTGAAACCTCATTGAGTTGAGGCATTTCAGGTGGAGTCCATTATGAGACTATGCCATTGTCCTTAAGATAGTCTAGGAATTTTTGACTAAGGTATTTGCCTCCTCGATCTGATCGAAGAATCTTAATGAATTTTTTTGTTTGTTTTTCTACTTCGAGTCTGAATTTTTTGAATTTTTCAAAAGCTTCAAACTTGTGTCACATCAAATACACATACTCGTATCGAGATAAATCATCGATAAAGGTGATGAAGTAGATGTAATTGCTCCTGGCTGGCATATCTAATGGGCTGCATACATTAGTATGTACTAGGGCAAGCAGGTCTTTGACCCTTTCCCCATGTCTCACAAAAGGAAGCTTGGTCATTTTGCCATGAAGTTATGATTCACAAATTGAATATGACTCAAAAGTCAACAAACTCAATAGCTTAGATTTCTTGAATTTGTTAATCCTGTCTTCAACTATATGACCTAGCCTAAGGTGCCAAAGATACCTATCATTTAGACTATTCCTAAGTCACTTTGATCCTATGGCATTCACATTTTGCTTGATATAAAAAATAGAAACATCAATATGTAACTGATAGAGACCATTTATAGGAAAACCACTTGTAATTTTATCTTTCTAATAAAAAATATTGTAATGGTCCTTAAGAAAACTAATTACATAGCCTTCCAGTGCTAAACATGAAACAAAAATCAAATTCCTACTTACTGTAGGTACATAAAAATAGTTTCTAAGTACTAAGTCTAATCCTAATGGTAATCATAGAGGATAGGTTTTCACGACCACAGCAGCAACTCTTGCTCCATTTTTGATGTGTAGGATCATTTCACTATCCCTCAGCCTCCTGCTATCCTCAAGATCCTGTATAGAAGTGTACAAGCACTAGAACTAGAGTCAAGCACCCAACTAGATGCAGAAGAAATCATAAGATTAGATTCTATAATGAGCATACCTCTAGAAGGACCTGCCTCCTTATTCTTCAGGCTGGCCAGGTAAAGAGGACAGTTCCACTTTCAATGGCCATTAGTATTGTAATAAAAATATTTTTCTTTGTCAGTGGCCTTCTTCTTTGGCTCTGCCTTCTTCTTCTTCTCACCATTCATCTTCTGCTTTTTCATGAACTTCTTCTTCCCAAAAGACTTTCTCTTGGAAGAAGTCTACTCCACAGCAAGTAATAAGTCTTTACAATTTTTCATAGAAAGCTCAATAGTAAGCAGCATATTCATGAGCTTAGCTAAGATATTCTGAAGTTTATGCATATGGTAGTTCATGATGAACTACCCATATGCATCCCTCAAGGATTGCAGAATTATGTCAATCTGTAGATTTTGATCTAACTTGATGCCAAGCTTCTCAAGCTCTTCCAAGTCCTTAATCATCATAAGATAATGATCTTGGACTGACTATCCATCATACATTTGAGCCTTAAAAAGTCTTTTAGTGACTTGATATTTGGCTGCACAACTTTGTTCACTAAAAAACTCTTGCAGGTGAGCCAACATTTAATGGCTAGTTGTAATGTCTTCATGTTGGCGCTGGAGCTCATCAGACATCGAGCCCAACATATAATACCTGGCTTTGTTATCTTCATCCATCCACTTCTCGAGAGACACTCTCTAATTAGCGGATGGATAGATTGATAAGGTGGAAGGATCCTATTCCAATACATGAGTCAACTTCTCGAAATCCAAAATAATTTTGAAGTTTCGGAGTCAATCCTTATAGTTGGATTCGATCAGTCTATGGGTGTCCAGGATACAGGCTAGTGGGTTGGATACAGATATTTTTCTGTAGAGAGTCAAAGTTTCTAGTTAGATTTTATAATTAGACTTAAATAGTTTATTTAAAAATTTTATTTTTAAATAAATTAGGCTTTCATTATTTACTCGGATCCCTACACTCCCTTGGTAGAGATGCAAAAATCTCTATGATTATAAATTTTTAGTGGGTGGTGTGGTGCCACCAACTGACTCACCACCTCACCTAATAATTATTGGTGATGGATCAATCGATGAGTGGACAACTCTTGTCCAATGATTCTCTAATTATGGTGCACCCAAACTTGGTCTTTAATTCATGAATCTCACCATGTCTAAAATATTGATTCACGTCTTAGTTAAGTCAGACCCATCATTTGCATAGATTGGATTCCTAATTGGATCCCTCACCATATCCAAAATATTGAGCCCAACCCATCTGAAGGAGAAATCCTGATTTCCTGGATCAGGTTCGTCCAGATCTAATCGGATCAAGAGAGATATTTTAATAATTTATCTCAAGCATCCATATTAGATCTGAGATATTTCAAATTTGAGTTTATAGATCTAATAAATAAAAATAAAAAAAAATTAAATCTGATTTAATTATACCTTGATGTGGGTAATCAGATTACCCGTTGATGATCCTGCTGATTGCCTAAGGTTCTAGATCTAGCCACGCAAGTGCCTAGCCTCTATCGGTATCCACTCAGGCTAAATTTGGAGATCTTCTTCTTCTTTATCACTTCTCCAAAAATTAGATTTAGATCTGATTTGGAAGATCTTCAAAACTCCTTCTGAAGATCAGCAGTCGTCTCTGCAGCAGTGTTGCCTTCTTCCTTTCTCGTCAGCTTTTTCTTACCTGGATCACACCAAACTGGAGCCCAACTTCCCTTGGACGTGGAGAGGAGAGAGAGGATCAGAAGATGGCATGGAGGAGGGAGAGGGGTAGCCTTGGGGCATGGGCTAAGAAAAACTCTTTTGAAAGTTAGGCGCAGATAAGATTTATTTATAGACCCTGCTGCGCCATGCAGTGCCACATCATCCTGACCAATCGCATTGCTTCATGTAATCAGATCTAAATCTGATTGGAGGGATAACATCACCTGATCCAATTAGATGACAATCCTATAAATTCATCCTTAGATGGCACTTAAGACCAATCAAAGTCTATAGGTAAGGGTCACCTAAGTACAATCCAAGAAGCAACCTGGAGTCCCATTCGTATGGGACTTCAGGCATCCCTATCCATGGGCACACACCATCCTAGGCATGCACCCCCTCCTTTTCAAATTCTAGAAAGGAGACAAGCCCCTATCTACTCTCCAATAAGTGCATGACATATGGGTAGATGTCCAAGGGTCAAAGGTCAACGTTTGACCAAAGTCAAAAGATAAGAATTAGCAGGTGACAAAAAATGGCAGGTGTTGTCTCAAATTTATCTCATAAATTAAGACAACCCTTTTTTGACCTAGACAAGCTTCAGTCAAACTAAGTAAAGATACTGGGTGAGCACAAATCATTTGGCTCAGTCGAGACAACTTTTAATGATAATAAAAGGAGAACGTTAAGTTCAATCATGTGCTAGCACGATTTTCTTGAACCTAATTGAATCTAATTCAAATCAATTGAACTAGGTTAGTCCAATTGATGATATCCAGATCTAAATCCTTATTTGTATGATCCAGTTAGGTTTAATTTTGTATGGTAATGGGATATGTCGTGATCTCCATCATCAACATCATCAAAACTTCTTTTGATGGATCAGAACTCTTCTGATTCAGACAACTAGAATGATTGATCATCTAAATTATTCTAATTGCTCCAAAAATCCATCAGTGACACCTAGTAGTATATGGTGGCAACCCATCAAAACTAAAAATGAACCTCTCGATGCAGTTTCTTGTGTGATTAAGTTCTTCTATCTTGAGCCCCGATCAGATTAGGGTTAAGGTGAACTCATCAAACCCTAATTTCTATCATATGATTTAATCATTCGATTCAAGTCCGATGTGAAAACCTTAATAGAAACTCTTTCTATTATTTCACTCTCTACCATGGCCATGGGCTTATGGACTTGATTCTCATGATCATCATAGGGCTGCTCCTCTTCTACTCGAGGTAGATAGATTTCCTCTTGGTGCAATCCAATTCCTACAATGAACATGCTATAGCCAACATACACCTCAGGATTCCGAATGGCTAGGAGACCGAGTCATGGTGTAGTCAAACTATAACATCCTCAAGATGAACTATCGATGCACCTCAGGTCAAAGAACCAAACACACCACTGCAGCTTTGAGTCAGTCATCGATGAGAAGGTAGAGTTCCTTATGACTGCTCGAGGTGGTCACGCTCAGTGCCCTCATTCTCTAACGAGTATCTGTACTCTTACTCCGATGTCTCTATACTGTAGACTCAAGATTCATCTATTATGAAGAAGCGATTGTACACCAACCTTTTGGATCAATCACCATCCTCATGATGATCCTACGGTCAGAAGCATTTTATGAGTTAATAAATGAAAATTCATGTCTTAAATTTTTAACTCTTGAAAATATGAATTATCATTACCATTAACTCAAGGGATGTATCACAGACACTAAATACATATTTATGATAGAAAATAACCCATTTTATTATTTATAGTCAAAATTATAATTTTGCCCCTAGAAGTGTATTACAAGTGTCAGCCAATTCTGGCTTCTAGGGCACACATATCTAACAAACTCCCACTTGACCTAAAGCCAATTGGCTACAAATCTAAGTCCCATCTTCTCAAGATGGGCTTCAATCTTCTGCTGGCCCAATGGCTTTGTAAGCAGATCCACCACATTATCTACGGAGTCGACTCTCTTGACCTCGACATAATCCTTCTCGAGGTAATCGCGGATGAGGTGGTATCGCCGCTCGATGTGCTTGGATTTTTGGTGAGACCTTGGCTCCTTAGCAAGGGCTATGGCGCCATTGTTGTCGCAGTACAGAGGAATGGCATCTGATGGCATTCACTCCAATTTCTGTGGCAAACTTCTTGTACCAGAATGCCTTCCTTTGCAGCCTTCTGATGCAAGCGATGTATTCTGCTTCCATGGTGGAATCTGCTATCACTATCTGCTTGAAACTTTTTCAACTGACAGCTCCACCATTGCACACAAACAGACTCCAGATGTCGACTTTCGATCATCTACATCGGACATAAAATCCAAGTCTGTATATCCCAAGACTTGGAGTTCTCCATTACCAAAGACCAACAACATATCCTTAGTTCTTCTCAAGTACTTAAGGATACATTTCATAGAAGTCCAGTGTTCTTCACCTGGATTCGACTGATATCTGCTCGTGACACTCACAGCATGGGCTATATCAGGTCGTGTACATAACATGGCATACATGAGGCTCCCTATTGCTGAAGCATAAGGGATCTTGCTCATGCGTTCTATTTTCTCAGGTGTGCTAGGGCACATCTTCTTGGAAAGATGAATGCCATGTCTGAAGGGTACTAAACCCCTCTTAGAGTTTTCCATGCTAAACCTCTTTAGTACTTCCTCTATGTACATCTTCTGTGAAAGTCCTAGCATCCTATTCGGTCTATCTCTATAGACCTTAATTCCTAGAATAAAGGATGCTTCTCCTAGGTCTTTCATGGAGAATTCTTTAGATAACCACATTTTAACTGTGGTCAACATGGGAATATCATTCCCAATAAGGAGGATGTCATCCACGTACAATACGAGGAAGACAACAGCGCTCCCACTGACCTTTTTGAAAGATACATGGCTTCCTCCTCATTTTTGATGAAACCAAATATTTTGATCACATCATTAAAATGAGTGTTCCAGCTCCGAGATGCTTGCTTAAGTCCATATATGGACCTTTGCAGCTTGCATACCTTATGATCATCATCACTGGATGTGAAACCTAGCGGCTGTTCCATATAGATATCTTCCTCAAGATATCCATTTAAGAATATCATTTTCACATCCATTTGCCATATTTCATAATCAAAATAGGCTGCAACAGCAAGCAATGTGCGGATGGATTTAAGCATAGCTACTGATGAAAAGGTATCCTGATAGTCAATGCCTTCACATTGACTATAACCTTTTGCCACTAATCTAGCTTTGAATGTCTCCACATTTTCATCTGCACCAATCTTTCTCTTATAGATCCATTTACATCTAATAGGTACTATACCTTCTGGTGGATTTACCAAGGTCCAAACTTGGTTTGAGTGCATCGAGTCAATTTCTGACTTCATTGCCTCTAACCATTTCTTGGAGTCAATATCCGATATCGCCTCATTATAGGTTCTGGGATCATCACCATAAATCCCATTACCTATGCGGAACAGTCCTCTACTTTCTCTGAAATAGTACCTAAGTACCTCTTATGGGGATGGAAAACTCTTTCTATTCTACGAGATGGAGGAGGTAGTGATTGGATTGGCTTAACTTAATTTGGTTCCATTTGGTCCTTAGCTAGTTGCTCTTTTGAGACTTTCTCCTCGAGCTTAATTTGCTTTCCAATATCGCTATCTTGAATAAACTATTTTTCAAGAAAGATGGCATGTCGACTCACAATCATATCATGATCTTCTGGAATGTAGAAATAATATCCTAATGACTCTTTAGGATATCCTATAAATCGAGCTTTAAAGGACCTAAAGTTTAACTTATCCGCTTGTTGTCTTTTGATATGAGCTGGACAACCCCAAATTCTGAGATGACTCAGACTTGGTTTCCTACCATGCCATATCTCATACGGTGTGGTAGGAATAATTTTAGAAGGAATCCTATTCAATAAGTATGTTGCAGTTAACAAATAGTATCTTCAAAGAAAATCAGGAAGGTCTGTGAAACTCATCATAGATCGGAGGACCATATCTAATAGGGTCCGGTTCCTCCATTCTGAAATCCCTTTGAGTTGAGGTATTCCAAGTGGAGTCCATTGAGAGACTATTCCATTTTTCTTGAGATAGTCTAAGAATTTCCAACTAAGGTATTCACCTCCTCGATCTGATTGAAGAACCATAATGGATTTTTCAGTTTGCTTTTCTACTTCATGTCTAAATTCTTTGAACTTTTCAAAAGCTTCAGACTTGTGTCTCATAAGATACACATACCCATACCAAGATAAATTATCGATAAAGGTTATAAAGTAGACAAAGTTGCCTCTAGTCGGCACATTAAATGGGCCGCACACATCAGTATGTACTAAGGCAAGAAGATCCATGGCCCTTTTCTCATGTCCTACAGAAGGAAGCTTAGTCATTTTGCCATGAAGATAAGATTCATAAATTGGAGATAACTCGAAAGTCAATGGACTCAATAGTCCAGTTTTCTCCAATTTGTTAACCCTATCTTTTGCT
Source organism: Cocos nucifera (assembly GCA_006176705.1). Taxonomy (NCBI): domain Eukaryota; kingdom Viridiplantae; phylum Streptophyta; class Magnoliopsida; order Arecales; family Arecaceae; genus Cocos; species Cocos nucifera. Next base: position 134,842 of record QRFJ01006614.1, read on the forward strand.
ATATGACCTAGTCTTAGGTGCCATAAATACCTATCATTTAGACTATCCCTAGGTCGTTTCATGGTATTCACATTTTGCTCGATATTAAAAATGGATATATCAATATGTAACTGATAAAGACCATTAATAAGGAAACAACTTGCAATTTTATTTCTTTCATAAAGAATATTACAATGGTCCTTAAGCAAACTAATTACATAGCCTTCTAATGCAAGGCAAGAAACAGAAATCAAATTCCTGCTTGCTGTAGGCACATAATAATAGTCTTTTAACACTAAGTCTAAACCAGATGGTAGTCGAAGAGGGTATGTTTCCACGGCCATGGCAGCAACTCTTGCTCCATTACCGACGCGTAGGATCATGTCTCCATCCCTCAGCCTCCTGCTATCCTCAAGACCCTGCATAGAAGTGCAAGTGAGCACTAGATCCAGAGTCAAGCACCCAACTGGATGCAGAAGAAACCGTAAGGTTAGACTCAATAACGAGCATACCTCCAGAAGGACCTTCCTTCTTGTTCTTAGGGTGGCCAGGTAAGTAGGGCAGTTTCGCTTCCATGGCCGTCGCTGTTGCAATGAAACACTTTCTTTGTCAGCGGCTTCTTCGGTTCTGCCTTTTCTTCTTTGATCCTTCTACCTTTGCTTTTTCACAGACTTCTTCTTCTTTCCAAAAGACTTTCTCTTAGAAGAAGTCCATTCCATAATAAGCATTGAGCCTTTAGAACCTTTCATAGAAAGCTCAACGGTAACCAGCTGTTAGATATATGTGAAGGAAAATCCTGATTTTTCGATTCAGGTTTGTTCAGATCTGATCAGATCAAGAGATATATTTCAAAAATTTTTCTCTTAATCCCAATTAGATCTTGATATGTTTCAGATCTGATTCTTATTATTTTAATAAAATAAAATTAAAAAATAAATTAAATCAAATTTAATTTACCTGATCTGGGTAATCCTATTACCCTATTGATGATCCTGTTTGCAGCGGAAGGTTCTGGATCTTAGCCACGCAAGCGCCTGGCCTCTACCGGTATCCACTCGGGCTGGATTGGAGATCTCTTCTTCTCTATCATGCTCCAAAAATCAGATCTGGATCTGATGGAGGATCTTCAAAACTCTTTTTAAGATGAGCATCGTCTTTGCAGCAGCGCAGCCTTCTACTTTTGATCGCCTTTCTTTGATCTGAATCGCACCAACCAAGGTCCAAAACTCCTTTTGGATGTGGAGAGCAAGAGGAGAAGTGGTTTGGCATGGAGAGGAGGGGAGGGCAGCCTTGGGGCATGGAGAAACTAGATTCATCAGATCCTTAATCTGAGTTGGATACAGGGTCTTATTTATAGACTAGCTATGATCCAACTCCTCTTCTTCCCAACCAATCACAACCCTTTGTGAAATCAGATCTAAATCTGATTGGTGGGAATAGAGTCCCCTGGATTCCTCCTTAGAGGGTGCCTAGACCAGTCAAAGTTGGTTCTTAGAAGAACTCTAATTGGAATCCAAAAAGAGATGGAGTCCCCAACAAGGACTCCTAGGCGCCTCCAACTTGGCACGCCTAGGGTGGCGTGCGCCCTTCTTCTTGTAGTTTTGGCAGGGACAGGCCCCCACCAGCTCTCAATAGTTGTGCACACGCCTACGTGCGCCCTTCTCCTTGCCAGGTTCTGGCAGGGGACAGGCCCCCACCAGCTCTCCAATAGGTGCATGACATGTGGTCAAAAGTCAAAGTGTCAATGGTCAATGTTTGACCAGTCAAAGGTAGACTTTTGACCAAAGTCAAAGAACAAGAAATGGCAGGTGACAAAAAATGGCAGGTAATGTCTTACAAAATAAGACAACCTTTCTGACTTGGACAACCTCCAGTCAGACCATATGAAGGCCTCTGATTGAGCACAAACTCCTTTGGCTCAGACAGATAACTTATTTATGATAGCAAAAGAAGAACGTTAGGTTCAATCGAGTGCTAGCACGATTTTCTTGAACCTAATTGAATCTCATTCAGATCAATTGAACTAGACCAGTTCAATTGATGATCACCAGATTCAAACCCTTATTTGTGTGACCCAGTTAGGTTCAGTTCTGTATGGTAATGGGATATGTCATGATCTCTATCATCGACATCATCGAAACTCCTTTCGATGGATCAGAACTCTTCTGATTCGAACAGCTAGAATGATCGATCATCTAAATCATTCTAATTGCTCCCAAAATCCACCAGTGACACCTAGCAGTATATGGTGGCAACCCATCAGAGCTGAATGCGAACCTCTTGGTGCAGCTACCTGTGTGATTAAGTTCTTCTATCTTGAGCCCCGATCAGATTAGGGTTAAGGTGAACTCGTCAAACCCTAGTCTCTGTCATATGATGTAATCATTCGATTCGAGTCCAATGTGAAAATCTAAATAGAAACTCTTTCTATTATTTCACTCTGCCATGGCCATGGGCTTCTGGACTTGATTCTCATGATTATCATAGGGCTGCTCCTCTACCACCGAGGTAGATAGATTCCATCTTGATGCCATCCAGTTCCTACAATGAACATGCTATAGCCAACATACACCTCAGGGTTCCATATGGCTAGGAGACCGAGTAATGGTGTAGTCAAACTATAACACCCTCAAGGTGAACTGCCGATGCACCTCAGGTCAAAGAACCAGACACACTACTGCAGCATCGAGTCAGTCATTTGACGAGAAGGTAGACTCCCTAATGACTACTCGAGGTGGTCACGCTCAGTGCCCTCGTTCTCTAACGAGTACCTATACTCTCGCTCCGGTGTCTCCACACCTTAGACTCAAGACTCATCTACTAAAGAGAAGCGATTGTACACCAACCTTCTGGATCAATCACCATCCTCGTGATGATCCTATGGTCAGGAGCAATTTATGAGTTAACAATGATTATTCATATCTTAAATTTTCAACTCTTGAAAATATGAATTATCATTACCATTAACTCAAAGGATGTATCACAGACACTAAATACACATATGTGATAGAAAATAACCATTTATTGATTTAGTCAAAATTATAATTTTGGCCCCTAGAAGTGTATTACAAGTGTCAGCCAATTCTGCTTCTAGGGCACATATATCTAACAATCTCCCACTTGTCCTAAAGCCAATTGGCTATAAGTCTAGTCCCATCTTCTCAGGTGGCTTCGATCTTCTACTGGCCCAACGGCTTTGTAAGTGGGTCTGCCACATTATCTGCAGAGTAGACTCTCTTGACCTTAACCCTTCTCGAGGTAATCGCGGAT